>APFE031123682.1:169702-231688 GCA_000404065.3 Pinus taeda | reverse complement strand
TTTTGATAAATACATTTCATTGTGACTCAAATACATTTTATGAATACCGAACCTAGTTACATTCTCCAACAATGGGGCCTATTATTACAATTGTACCAAACATTTCATAAACATGTATATTGTCACATCAACTTATGAAAACTTATGATATTATCATAAAATGGGGAAGATCATCTGGACTTCATAATGACTCTCATAAATGACATCTTTTTCCATTCATAATATTTTCTTTTGACCTGGAACCAATTATTAATTTCTTCCAATAATACTATAAAGTTTACCATTGTTGTATCCATGTTTTGTATATGCTCAAAGGTAAATGGATTAGAGTTCCAAACTTATTTTTGTTTTGCATGGTTAAATTAGAAAGGGATATGAAATTACTTGTATTGTTAATGATGATACAGGACGTGCCAGGATGTATATACATGTTTGTTTTTTAAAATGACATTTATAATGTAACATGTAGCACATTTTCACAATATATGTCCTAGGGAATCATGCGTGTTTGCATGAGAAGCATGTTTGAGAGATACCAATATTCATGGTAGTAAGGCATCTATCAATTTGTTGGAAAAATATAGTATCGACCATAACCGAAAGCATGTGTAATTTACTGAAGGCATTTCCATCACAACTATATGTGCCTATTTTTTCGAGGAAATTTATGAACACATTCCAATCTGTACCTAATCCATTGGAATAGTCTCTTTCTTATGCCAATAAACATGTTAATATTTCACTTCATCATTGAAAGCCAACAAAGGAATAGATCATTTTTTAATATGCGTGTTGGGATCCTACATTTACTATAGATCATAGCACTCCAAATTTTTTTGTAACCATAACTATAAACCCTGATTAAAAATTCTTTGCCACTCTATTTTGAGATACAAGTACCCTACTCATATATATACATAAATATATTCTCATCTTCATGGAAGAACTTTCTATCGATTTTATTTAAAAACCACAATAACTTTTCCTTATTTAACACCTACATTCAATAGTATTTCTATCCATGACTATATCTTAATGTGTGTGGTGATTCATGGTTAATGCACACACTAATCCTTGAGTGGTTTAGGACAAATCACTCTTGTGGACAACAGAGATATCTGTAGATTTGGTCCCTAGATATAGAACAAAACATAAAAGAATATGTAGTTTTCCTTAAGCTCAATGCAATCAAATAGTTAATGAAAATGAGTGTGGGATAAACTCATACCTTTTATTGAAGGTTTTCCTTGCCAATTGTTTGAAATTCTTTCAATCCTAACATAAATATCAATGTTTCCAAAGACAATACCTCCAAAAAAAACAAACAAACATAACGTTAAGGCACATATAATCCAAAAGAGTATTTGATGAAACTTATATACATGATCAAGGAATTTTATACCAAAACATTTCCAAGCAACTAGAAAACAATTGTGGGAAGGAGCGTATAACTGTATTAATTAGAAAGAAGAGGTTATAGCTTGATTTTACCTTCATTTTGTAGGTCCCCTTCCAGCTATCATTTATCTCAATACCTTAACTTCAAAAGTCTTGACCATAGGTTGCATAGTTTAGCAGGATTTCACCAAAGTTGAAGACTTTCATAGATTAACTAACTAGCGCTCACAATGAGAGATGGTTATAATTAAAGGTTAGGAAGAGGATAAGAGAATGATAAGGGAAGGAAGTTAAAATCCAATTTTTTTTGGATGTGAGTAAGTTCCTAATCAATTGAGAGAGATGTCATCCACGAGGCTTATCTTCTAGAAACCTCTTGTTCCTTTTTTCTTTTTTACCTTCATTAAATTGTGGCACACCATGTTGTGAAGTAATCTATGAAAATATCATAATATTCCAGGTATGCATCCTGCTAAAATAAGAAATGTCATAGGATTTCAATTTTCAACATCTGACATGCTTTCGAATTATGGTTTTTGAAGAAATTTGAACAATATTTTCATCTTTCAAGGAGAGGATTTTCTTCCATATTGTTCAAGAATTAATGGTAATTATGATTTGGATTGTGAAGGAGAGGGTTAAAACATCAATTTCAATGAATTCCACAAAATAATCTGTAACATTAAGGGGTCCACTCAAGGTGAGATGTGCTAATTTTTGTGTTTTTGTATTATATGTGTTGTAATTTGGCTTGTAATATTCATTATGGAGATTGTTCATTTCACTTCCAATAGAGTTACATTTTTTTCATAATTAAGGTATTGTACCTATGGAATTAGATTTTATTATGGTTTTAACCTTGATAAAATAGAGCAAAGAAATCGATAACATATGGCTAAGTCCATAATGACTCAATGCTAGAGTGAGTCGCTAACTAAGCATAAAAAACCATATATAATAGTAGTTTTGATTACAAATTAATTAATGTTGTTAGTATTTTACTATTTAGTATTTGAGCTTGAATTGATCTATCTCCTTTACATTAATGAATGATGGGAATAATGGTCAAAACTAGGTTATATATCTATATCTATATCTATATGTATGTTAAATACATAGTTTTGTCAGTCTTTTGAAGTTGGTGTTAGACGGACTTACGATGACATGCAACCCTTCAACATTCGAATGTAAAATGCGGTAGTTATGGAAACTTCATCAAAGGATATCCAATGTCATCAGTCAAAATATGCCCATTTTCATCATTCTTACAATTACCAAAAACATCAAACCATCAAATGTAAAGTGCGACAGGAATGGAAAATTTGTCAAAGGATATTCACCATCATCGGTCGATTGATTTCATATTTTGTTGGTATTATAGTACAATGAAATAATCCTTACATTATTATTTTGATTATATGGAATGATGATTATTGGCATTAGAGCTCCAACGTGCACTTGATTCAGGGACAACATTATGTCTTTGATAAAACATGTTCATAATTGTCCTCAAACTTTTGACAATTTTGAAATGTCAATAGTACAAATGTACCTTAAATGACATTTAGTGAGACCTCCTTTGGTAATTAGTGATAAGAATTTGCGAATATAACAAAAAATAACCATTGAAAATGGTCTCATGGTTTATTAGTGTATTAGGAGAAGACTATGTTTACCTAACCTTGTGGAACTTTTTCCTACTGGGTGTTTCCTTTTGGTATGTATAATGCCCCTACCACCTTCCAAAGAGTGGTACTAGGGATTTTCTTAGACCATATTCCTGATTGTGTAAAAGTATATATGGACAATTTCACTATTTATTGTGACACATTTGAGGAAGCCTTGAAAATCCTTGAGAAAGTGTTAATAAGATGCTAGGAAGCACACCTTGCCCTAAGTAATGTGAAATGTCATATGTTGTTAATTAGCGTTATAATGCTTGGTCATGTGCATTCTACTATATGAATTGAGGTAGGTGTGGGAAAAATAGAAGTTATGTCTCAACTATTGATTCCCAAAACACGGAAAATGATGATAATATTTCTTGGTATATATAGATACTATAGAAGATTTGTTAATAATTTTACAAATATTTCTACACCATTACTGAAGTTGTCGTCCAAAGATGTTTCTTTTCATTGGAATGATCGTTGTTAGTGTGCTTTTGAAAATTTGAAAGAAAAACGTTAAGATGGACTTATATTTAAGAGGCCTAATTGGTCCCTTTCATTTCATATTTATATAGATGCCTCACACACCTCTTTGGAAGTTGTCCTTGTGAAGAAAGAAGACCAATATGATTATGTAATTTATTATAATAGTAACAACATAGCCCTTGCTAACTTGAATTTCACTACGATAGAGAAGGAATTCTTAGCAATGGTGATTTATATAAATAAATTTAGGAATTATATCATAGGTTACAAATTTTTCATTCACACCCACCATGTGGCCATACAATATCTGATGAAAAAACTAGTAACCACTACTAGGATCATGAGATCACTCTTACTATTGTAGGAATTTAATATCACAATTGTGGACTTGCATAGTAAGGAAAATATGGATGAAAATTTCTTTTATAGACTAAGGAATTAAGGTGACATTGTTCTTGTAGATTTTAATTTCCCTGATGAACAAATATTTGGAGTGTCTTCTTACTTTACTTAGTTTGAAGAGATAAAAAATCATGTAGCAATAGAGAAACAACCTGAACAGTTACCAACTCTTAAGAAAAAATTTAATTAAATTTGGAATTAAATACTCGATCTATAATTTCAAAACTTATCAAATAAATCAACCCTATTGATATCTTTGTAATAAATTATTTCCAATTCAAATCAAATATTGAATGAAGAATTATAAGTAGCATTGCATACTCATAGATTAATGGTGATATATTCCATGGAAGAGGAAAAATTATCACTTATAGGTGTGTCTGGGAGGATGAAATGTTTGATATCTTAAAGGCTTGTCACAATAAGCCTTCTGGGGATCATTTTTCTGACAAGCGAACAAGTAATAAGATGTTGTAGTCTAGATATTATTGGCCTAGTATTTTTAACGATGCTGAGAAATATTTGCAATTGTGTGATAGTTGTTAGATAATAGGGCGACCACTGCAAGTGAAAAAAATTCCATTGCATCCACAAGTGTTGATTGAAAAAGTTCAGAACTAGACCCTAGATGTTGTAGGCCCCATCATGCCAACATCAAAGAAGAAAAAATGCATTCTCTTATACTGACTACATCACAAAATGGGTAGAGGCTAAGGCCTTACTCAATTTGGTAGTGCTAAAGATATTTTCATGGATCATAGGACACAATTTAAATATAGACTTATTAATTCCATCACAAAGAAATATAAAATTAGCCATATAAATTCTACCACCCTTAAGAAAATGATCAAGTGGAGTCTACTAATAAGGTAATGGAATCCATTATAACAAAAATGGTGTAAATTCTTCAGAAGGGTTGGGAATATCGACTTATTGAGGCATTTTCAGCTTGTGGGACAACTTAGCGGGGTACCATAGGATGTACACCTTATGAAATGGTCTATGAGAACCTCCTTCCAATAGAATTTCAAATAAAAACATTTTGGACTACAACCCAGTTAGAGATGAATTTGACAAAGGCATAAAGGTAGAGGTTATTGCAGTTGAGTCAACTTGATGATATTATGAAAGATGTTATCCAAGATACTACTTTTGTACAACAACAAATAAATAAGTGGCACGATAAATTTATCCTAAAGAAACAATATTAGCTCGAAGACTGTGTAGAATTTTGTGGAAATTTTCTACAAATCAGCTAGCTTTGATACCATGTAGAACATTTTTTACAAATCAGTTAGCTCTAATACCATGTAGAAATTTCCCACCTATAGATCAACCTGGTGATGCAATGTACTAAAGCAAAACACTTTTTCTAATTCTACAAACAATTTAGTGGAAGCTTAATCAACCATGAGCAACATCAATAAGAACACATATAACTAATAAGAAGGAATCAATCACACATAACACAGAAGAATTTACCTGGGGAAAGAACTTACCTAAAACCCCATCTCTGTATTATCATACAAGTGGAAATATGTCTGGATTACACAAAGCCTTAGCTCATAAGCTATCCAGCTCTCAGTACAATCCCTCTGCTTCTCATAGACAATCAAAGGCTTCTCACAAACCTTCTCCTCTACCCTCCAAGCCTCCTATTTCCATGCAGAGTTTTTCCTGGGTCCTCCAACTACAACTTGTGTGATTCTCGCCTCACACACAACACTCACCTTTGAAATAACTACACAAACTTGAAGGAAATAAATCCTCATGACAGATGAGCTTCCTTTATAGGAAAAATATTCATCCAACTGATAGTACACTGTCCCTTCTCAGATCTCAACTGGTTCTTTGTCTGAACTGACATGCATGAGTTATTTAAGCTATAATGTTTAGTTATATGAAAATACCAGTTGTTACATGCATGCAAGCATTAACAAATTGAATCTCATTAATTTAACAACTTGTTAAATTAATCTAACTGGACTTGACTCAATTAACTGATCCAATTAATTACAATTCATCCTTATCTCCTTAACTGATGGATAAACTCACCAATTACTAGATAAATTTTTGCATGTCCTCACATAGAATTCAAGTTTATTTTTCCTTAACTAATTAACTCATGTAGATTAACTAATTAATATTTTAATTTTTTTTTAAGACCAAATTTGTTTTTACTTCCTATTGAAAGACCAGGGACTGTTATAAATAGGAAGGGACTGAGAAATGCAATTTTTAGAAATTTTTATTTTTACCAGTTTCACCTCTCACCCAAGGTGGCCAATGACCTCACTGGAGAAACTGATATTTTTAGAAATGTTATTTTTAGGAGTCCTTTTTTTAGCACATTCTAAATTTAACATTTCTTGTTGCACATTTTTCAACACTCTCTCTCAACAAGAAAGGCTTCCACTCAAACTCAATTCTGTAATTCTGTACTGTTCTGCAAGGAACACATCTACTTGGTCCACTTGCTCCAACAACATTTGGAACAAAAGCACTCCCAATTGACCACTCTGTTGGGCTAGGAACATACTCTGATGCTGAATCTCTACCTGCTGCTGACAAGTGCTCCCTCTCTGACATCTGTGCTACTGCAACATCTCCATGCATCTCGCACCATTGCACACCTCTCTGTGCCACCTAGCACTATGTGAAACACTTGTGCCTCTTGCATTGTTGCAACTTGCTAGCTATGCACTATCCTGGAATTCCCTTCACTCGCTCTCTATTCCACTCCATCTACATCTGTCTCTACTCAATTAGTCAGTTCTTGCTACTCCACATCAGGGCTCCTGTAGCAAGGTCTCATCTAAGAGGTTGGATACCTCAAGGATCCTACCCCTCCTGCTTGGGATGATCACTCCACATTACCCCACCTCCTACCTGGAGGTATGGTTGCATGTGATCCCTTAGCCCACCTGGCTTAGATTTTCCCCCTACTGGAGGTCTCTACATGAGTATATGTCTCTACTCAATCTCCTCTCAACTTCTCTAGTTGTGGCTGCTCCACAACCTCCTGAAGTTGCTGCACCAATCGTGGCTCCTCCACAATTATCTGAGACTTCTTCTAGCTTTGCATGTTGAGAGGTAATATACCCTCCCTCTCAACCACCAAGTCTCTAAACTTTGCCTTGCTCCTCATGGCTCTGCATGCATCTTGTACCTCAAGTGCATACAGGTTCTTGGCTAGCACACCAATCTATTTCCACTTTCCTGCCATCATGAAATTTTCTAAAAAAAGCGTTGATTTTAAATCAGCAATATCTCCCTCATCCAAACTCCGATTTAGCCAATTTTTTTTTTTTGGTATTTTTCCACAAGGAATCCAAATCTACTATTTGTTTCTGAAAATTTTTACAGAAATTTTTAAATATTCGCTGCAAACTCTCAGCCCAAAACTCAAAACTTTGAAATCTCCTCTAGTGTATTTTTCTTCCTTGATCACTTGTGCTTTGATACCATGTAGAATTTTGTAGAAATTTTCTACAAATCAGCTAGCTTTGATACCACATATAACTTTTTTACAAATCAGTTAGCTCTAATACCATGTATAAATTTCCCACCTGTAGATCAACCTGGTAATGCAATGTACTAAAGCAAAACACTTGATCTACTTCTACAAATAATTTAGCGGAAGCTTAATCAACCATGAGAAACATCAATAAGAACACATATAACTGATAAGAGGCAATCAATCACACATAACACAGAAGAATTTACCCAGGGAAAGCACCTACCTAAAACCCCAACTTTGTATTATCATACAAGTGGAAATATGTCTAGATTACAAAAAGCCTTAACTCAGAAGCTATCCAGCTTCTCATAGACAATCAAAAGCTTCTCACAAGCCTTCTCCTCTACCCTCCAAGTCTCCTATTTCTATGCATAGTTTTTCTTGGGTCCTCCAGCTACAACCTGTGTGATTCTCACCTCACACACAACACCGACCTCTGAAATAACTGCACAAACCTGAAGGAGATAAATCCTCATCATGGATGAGCTTCCTTTATAGGAAAAATATTCATCCAATGGATAGTACATTGTCCCTTCTCTGATCTCAAATGGGTCTTTGTCTGAACTGACATACATCAGTTATTTAAGCTATAATATTCAGTTATTTGAAAATACTAGTTGTTACATGCATGCAAGAATTAACAAACTGAATATCATTAATTTAACAACTTGTTAAATTAATCTAACTTGACTTGACTCAGTTAACTAAGACAACTAGTTACAACTCATAATTACAACTCACCCTTATCTCTTTAACTGATGGATAAACTCACCAATTAATAGATAAATTGTTGCATGTCCTCACATAAATTTCAAGTTTGTTTTTCCTTAACTAATTAACTCATGGAGATTAACTAATTAATATTTTAAATTGTTGTTAAGACCAAATTCGTTTTTACTTCCTATTGAAAGACCAGGGACTTCTATAAATAGGAAGGGACTAAGAAATGCAATTTTTAGAACTTTCTATTTTTAGTAGTTTCACCTCTCACCCAAGGTGGCCAATGACCTCACTCGCCAAACTACTATTTTTAGAAATGCTATTTTTAGGAGTCTTTTTTTTAGCACATTCTAAATGTAGCATTTCTTGTTGCACATTTTTCAACACTCTCTCTCAACAAGAAAGGCTTCCTCTCAAACTCGATCCGGTAACTCTGGAATGTTCTGCATGGAACACATCTACCCAGTCCACTTGCTCCAGCAACACTTGGAACAAAAACACTCTCAACTGACCACTCTGTTGGGCTAGGAACATACTCTGATGCTGAAGCTCTACCTGCTATTGACAAGTGCTCCCTCTCTGGCATCTGCGCTACTAAAACATCTCAATGCATCTTGCACCATTGTACACCTCTCTGTGCCACCTAGCACTGTGCAAAACACTTGTGCCTCTCGCATTACTGCAACTGACTAGCTATGCTCTGTCTTGGGATTCCCTACATTGTTGCTCTCTATGCCGCTCCATCTGTATCTCTCTCTACCCAATCATTCAGTTCCTGCTACTCCACATCGGGGCTCCTGTAGCAAGGTCTCATCCAAGAGGTTGGGTACCTCAAGGATCCTACCCCTCCTCCTTGGGATGATCACTTCACATCACCACACCTCCTACCTGGAGGTATGGTTGCATGTTATTCCTGAGCCCACCTGGCTCAAATTTTCCCCCTATTGGAGGTCTTTGCATGAGTATATGTCTCTACTCGATCTCCTCTCAGCTTCTGTAGTTGTGGCTGCTCCACAACCTTCCGAAGTTGCTGCACCAATCGTGGCTCCTCCACAATTGTCTGAGACTTCTTCTGGCTCTACATGTTGAGAGGTAACATACCCTCGCTCTCAACCACCAAGTCTCTAACCTTTGCCTTGCTCTTCATTGCTTTGCATGCATCTTGTACCTCAAGTTAATACAGGTTCTTGGTTAGCACACCAATCAATTTCCACTTTCCTGCCGTCACGAAAGTTTCTAGAAAAGGAGTTGATTTTAAATCAGCAATATCTCCCTCATCCAAACTCCGATTCAGCCAATTTTTTTTTATTATTTTGGGTATTTTTCCACAAGGAATCCAAATCTACTATTTGTTCCTAAAAAAATTTCTACAAAATTTTTCAGATCTTGACCGCAAACTCTCAACGCAAAACTCAAAACTTTGAAATATCCTCTAGTGTATTGTTCTTCCTTGATCACGTGTGCTCCGATACCATGTAGAACTTTTTTTACAAATCAGTTAGCTCTAATACCATGTATAAATTTCCCACCTGTAGATCAACCTAGTAATGCAATGTACTAAAGCAAAACACTTGATCTACTTCTACAAACAATTTAGCGGAAAATTAATCAACCATGAGCAACATCAACAAGAACACATATAACTGATAAGAAGGAATCAATCACACATAACACAGAAGAACTTATTCGGGGAAAGCACCTACCTAAAACCCCATCTCTGTATTATCATAAAGTGGAAATATGTCTGGATTACACAAAGCCTTAGCTCAGAGGCTATCCATCTCCCAGTACAATCCCTCTTCTTCTCATAGACAATCAAAGGCTTCTCACAAACCTTCTCCTCTAGCCTCCAAGCCTCCTATTTCTATGCATAGTTTTTCTTGGGTGCTCCAGTTGCAACATGTGTGATTCTCACCTCACACACAACACTAACCTCTGAAGTAACTGCACAAACCTGAAGGAGATAAATCCTCATCATGGATGAGCTTCCTTTATAGGAAAAATATTCATCCAACTGATAGTACACTATCGCTTCTCTGATCTCAACTGGGTCTTTGTCTGAACTAACATGCATGCGTTAGTTAAGCTATAATATATAGTTATCTGAAAATACCAGTTGTTACATGCATGCAAGCATTAACAAACTGAATCTTATTAATTTAACAACTTGTTAAATTAATCTAACTGTACTTGACTCAGTTAATTGAGCCAACTAATTACAACTCATCCCTATCGCTTTAACTGATGGATAAACTCACCAATTAATAGATAAACTGTTGCATGTCCTCACATAGGCTTCAAGTTTGTTTTTCCTTAACTAATTAACTCATGGAGATTAACTAATTAGTATTTTAAATTGTTGTTAAGACCAACTTCGTTTTCACTTCCTATTGATAGACCAGGCAATGCTATATATAGGAAGGGACCGAGAAATGCAATTTTTAGAACTTTCTATTTTTAGTAGTTTCACCTCTCACTCAAGGTGGCCAATGACCTCACTCGCCAAACTGCTATTTTTAGAAATGTTATTTTTAGGAGTCCTATTTTTAGCACATTCTAAATTTAACATTTCTTGTTGCACATTTTTCAACACTCTCTCTCAACAAGAAAGGCTTCCTCTCAAACTCGATCTTGTAAATTTGAACTGTTCTGCATGGAACACATCTACCCAGTCCACTTGCTCCAACAACACTTGGAACAGAAACACTACCAACTGACAACTCTCTTGGGCTAGGAACATACTCTGATGTTGAAGCTCTACCTGCTACTGAAAAGTGCTCCCTCTCTGACATCTATGCTACTACAACATCTCCATACATCTCACACCATTGCACACCTCTGTGTGCCACCTAGCACTATGCGAAACACTTGCGCCTCTTGCATTGCTACAACCTGCTAGCTACACACTGTCGTGGGATTCCCTGCATTGTCGCTCTCTATGCCGCTCCATCTACATCTGTCTCTACTCAATTAGTCAGTTCCTAATACTCCATATAGGGGCTCCTGTAGCAAGGTATCATCCAAGAGGTTTGGTACCTTAAGGATCCTGCCCCTCCTCCTTGGTACGATCACTCCACATCACCTCACCTCCTACCTAGAGGTATGGCTGCATGTGATCCCTCAGCTTATCTAGCTGAAATTTACCGCCTACTAGAGGTCTCTGCATGAGTAGATGTCTCTACTCGATCTCCTCTCAGCTTCTCTAGTTGTGGCTGCTCTACAACCTCCTGAAGTTACTGCACCAATCGTGGCTCCTCCACAATTGTCTGAGACTTCTTCTAGCTCTGAATGTTGAGAGTTAACATACCCTCCATCTTAATTACCAAGTCTTTAACCTTTGCCTTGCTTCTCATGGCTTTGCATCATCTTGAACCTCAAGTGCATACAGGTTCTTGGCTATCACACCAATCTATTTCAACTTTCCTGCCATCACGAAAGTTTCTAGAAAAAGAAGTGATTTTAAATCAGTAATATCTCCCTCATTCAAACTCTGATTCAACCAATTTTTTTTTTCTTTTTATTTTGTGTATTTTTCCACAAGGAATCCAAATCTACTATTTGTTTCTGAAAATTTTCTACATAAATTTTCAGATCTTCACTACAAACTCTCAGCCCAAAACTCAAAACTTTGAAATCTCCTCTAGTGTATTGTTCTTCCTTAATCACCTGTGCTCCGATACCATGTAGAATTTTGTAGAAATTTTCTAGAAATCAACTAGCTTTGATACCATGTAGAACTTTTTCTACCAATCACTTAGCTCTAATACCATGTATAAATTTTCCACCTGTAGATCAACCTCGTAATGCAATGTACTAAAGCAAAACACTTGATCTAATTCTACAAACAATTTAGTGGAAGCTTAATCAACCATGAGCAACATCAATAAGAAAACATATAACTGATAAGAAGGAATCAATCACACATAACACAGAAGAATTTACCGGGGGAAAACACCTGCCTAAAACCCGATCTCTGTATTATCATACAAGTGGAAATCTGTCCAGATTACACAAAGCCTTAGCTCAGAAGTTATCCAGCTCTCAATACAATCCTTCTGGTGCTCATAGACAGCCAAAGGATTCTCACAAACCTTCTCCTATACCCTCCAATCCTCCTATTTCTATGCGTAGCTTTTCCTGGGTCCTCCAGCTACAACCGGTGTGATTCTCACCTCACACACAACACTGACCTTTGAAATAATTGCACAAACCTCAAGGAGATAAATCCTCATCATGGATGAACTTCCTTTATAGGAAAAGTATTCATCCAACTGATAGCACACTGTCCCTTCTCTGATCTCAATCGGGTCTTTTTTTGAACTGACATGCATGAGTCATTTAATCTATAATGTTCATTTATTTGAAAATACTAGTTGTTACATGCATGCAACCATTAACAAACTAAATCTTATTAATTTAACAACTTGTTAGATTAATCTAACTAGACTTGACTCAGTTAACTGGTCCAACTAATTAAAACTCATCCTTATCTCTTTAACTAATGGATAAATTCACCAGTTAATAGATAAATTGTTGCGTGTCCTCACATAGACTTAAAATTTGTTTTCCTTAACTAATTAACTCATGGAGTTTAATTAATTAATATTTTAAACTGTTGTTAAGACCAAATTTGTTTTTACTTCCTATTGACAGAGCGGGGATTGTTATAAATAGGAAGGGACCGAGAAATGCAATTTTTAGAACTTTCTATTTTTAGTAGTTTCACCTCTCACCCAAGGTGGCCAATGACCTCACTGGCCAAACTACTATTTTTTGAAATGTTATTTTAGTAGTCCTATTTTTAGCACATTCTAAATTTAAAATTTATTGCTGCACATTTTTCAACAGACTCGGCTCTCCTCTTCGACTCAAAGTTTAAATGTTTTAAGGGAAGGTTTACAACTCAGTGGTTAGGGATTTATGAAATAGATATTCTTTTAAAGAATGGATGAGTTCAGATTAAAAACATTGATGAATACCAAACTTATTTTCTTGTGAATGGGAATAGGTTGAATTTGTATCATAAATAGATATGCAAAGAATAATTTATAGTATACATGTATCAGGATGAGGGAATGGAAGCAATAAGGATGAACATCATATTCCTACTCTTTACTCCTCTCCTTGAAATATTTCTCTTCAATTTAATTTAATATATATATATTATATATATATTATTTATATATATATATATATTATATATATATTTATATTATATAGATAGTAGATAGATAGAATAATGGAACGTGATTGTGAAAACCACTTGTTGCATGGTTTGGATAGGGTTTGTTTCTTAAAAACCAATTTCTGGTAAGAAAAATCTGTTGTAACAATAGAAATGACCTACTCATCAGCTCAAAAGAGAAGATGGACTTGGAATGAAGTACAACTCTAATTTACAGACATATTTTCCATGGTAACACACCTCATAAATTATAAATAAGCCTTCTAATGCAATCCAACTACCACTAGACCATGCTAACCCATAAGAGCATGGTATGTTCCTTCACTAAGGTTATGTTACTTGAATTTCATGATATCGTGAAGGAAAATCATGAGTTAACTCATTGTGTCTCCATAATTTACTCAAATTTGACTCTCAAAAGCTCGAAGGGATTGCCTCAAACTTGTCTTTGGAAGTTACCTATCCTAGAAAAGTCTAATATGCAGGGAAATATCAAATATGCAAGGAAATATCAATAAAGTAGAGGAAACTTTTGGCTTTTTCCAAAAGGATAAATGGTGAAGAAATGGCAAAATATGAGTCTCCCCTCACATATATATTGGAGACTAGGCCACTATAATCAAGACAATAATTCATGCATTGTTATGCAACCCCTTATGGTCGTAATATTCCTTCGTTGATTAATAATATATATCTGTCTTCGCTCAGTTTATTTCATGGTCTAATGCTCACATTTTTACATGTTTATGCTTCCATGATCTAGATTAACACTTTGTTGTTGATGCATTCAAATTTTATCTCTTTTTATGTGTTAGCATCTCGAATTGTTGAGGTTTATATATGTCATGTGTATCACTTGTTGTCTGTCATGTGTGTAGGTCTCGTCCTTGGAGTTGGATGAGGGTTCTTTCTCTACAAGGTGATGAGGGTTCTTTCTCTACAAGGTGATTGCTCCATCAAAATTGTGCAGGATAAGTAGGAAGCTACTCACTTTTTCTTTGTAAATATTTTTCTAACATTGGCATGTTTGAGTGCCTTTTTCTTGAACAAATTAAAATGCCTTGATCCATCTACCTTAGGTTTCAAGAAGCTTGAGAGAGTCTTCTATCCATCCACCCATGCATTAATGCCTACAACCTTTGTTGTTTATGGAAGTTGTTAATTCTTTCTAAGTCATATTTTCAATTATATTTTTTGTTTCTTCTCATGCTAGTTAATGGGGATCCCTTAAGGTCATCAAGGCTACTGAAAATTTTCCCAATGACTCCAACACATTATCTAGGATAAAAGGTTAGAGACATTTATTTCAATACGTAGAGGCTTATATAGATTAATGGTAATTTCTCTTTCCAATGGTCTGAACTTGCATCGGTGAACATCATACATTAAAGATAATTAATGTGATGATTACTTGTCATTCTAAACTATAACACATTTATTTTCATGTTGAAGGATTGTACCTTAATTAGATAGAACATGTGAAGATTTTTGACCTCATATTACATAATAATTGCAAATTTAAGGGTCGGTAATGACAGATTTAAGGGTTGGTAATGAAAAGTGTGTGAATATTGTTCAGAAGGAGTGGATTTGAAAATTTATTGTAGAGTTTTAGGTCATTCCATCTTCTACCAGCAACCAGCTTATTTTCCTCATATTCGAATTTGGAAGGAATATTCAGCTGTCAATATAATTTGGCAATTTAATGGGAAATAGTTGGCAAAATTGCAGATCACATCACAACACAAGGAAGGACCATAGTCCAGTCATATAATTTGGCAATTTAATGGGAAATAGTTGGCAAAATTGCAGATCACATCACAACACAAGGAAGGAGCATAGTCCAGTCATATATAGAGAAAATTATTAATATTTCTAGAGATTATAGTAGCTAAATTTTTGTTTTTTTACATTAATCTACCTGTAGAATATACCAATTCTAGTAACTGTTATAGCAGAATAATTTATTTTCGAATATTTTGATTTTGGTAGCTAGTCAACAGGTGAAGCTAAGTAGTGAAAATGCGCAGTGGAACTATTGGATCTCATGATTTTGAATACAACAATTATTACTTATGACATAGGGTGGGTATCAGACCCATCCACCCTAATAGGTTTAAACGTCACCTAAATGTAATTATGGTGCGAGAAAATTACACTTTTAAACGTGTGATTAAATTGTTGTCACTGTACAAAAAAATTGTTGTCACTGTATAGACATAACAACTAACTGATAATGTATGATGCACCCACACCACCATATTATCACCTTCATTCCAAAGATACTTACACATGTCCATGGACTCTAATTATTTGATTTACGCAAATCAATGAAGCCTTTGTTTAACCCACTAACTAAGCAATACTAGAAACATGCAAAATCTTTCTCTTCCATCACCCTTCCTTGTCTGATATTGCATAATGGTAAGGAGTTCAGAACGAATTGACCTCTCATGCACCAAATTATCATGTTGAAGAATCCCATTTCGTAGCATTAACCGAATGGGGTTGAGCTCCTTAACAATTTTATACAAGGAATAAAAATCTTTAAGGGGACGAGATTAAATTCCTTTCTATGAGAAGTTTCAGGGGTATAACTCTAAAGTGAATAAATCCTTCACAAAAAGCTTCAACAATAATGTAGCTCAATTAATACAATTGGACCTTATTAACTTAGAAGAAACAATTTCGCAGACCATTTGTTTCCGTCGAGGAGGAGAATTTTGGTTTGAGAATTGAATGAAGGAGTTTGATTGCAGTGAATTTCTAGTGTTAGAACAATGGAACCTAAATTGGAGCAAATAATTCTGTCACTCTTCGTTCAATAAAAATGACATGGAGCTCTTTATCTAGTACAAAAATATATCAGCTACGAAGGAAGGTACATTGCCACATTTAGATAAAATTTATTGTTTCCCTCATGTTTTCAGGAAAGATGAAAGATGAAGCCTCTCTTTTATCTCTTAAACAACTTCTCCAAGAGATCAAAACTATGGAAACATCATCGAGAGAATGCCAAAACTAGTTAGTGTCATCATATGTTAATTAAAATACACGTGGAAGAGGAATTAAAGAAAAAAATCAAAATTGGAGTCATTTTCACTTTTTGGGAGGGACTAAAAAAACCATTCGTCATTTGAAAGGTTGGGAAACTCTCCCAAAACAAAAGAAGAACATATAAGTGGATCCCTCCCATTAAAAAAAACAATGAAATTAGAAGAGAAAGATAGGGAAGTTATAACCACAAGAGGAAAAGAAGCCTGTGTAGGAAGAAAAGATGCTCTCATGAAAAATGAGGTTATACATAGTAAGAAGGTTAGTTCCAGGAATAATAAAATGAAGGTTGTAGCAAAAGAAGAAGATTGAAAATCATTATAAGTATCCACTATGGGTTTGTATTGACATAGTAAATGAGGCATTGGTGGAAATTGAACAAGGCATTGAAGATGTAGATGAAGCAATTATTATTAAGAGTACACCTTTTAGGTATGGAATGTGATCCCATGATGACAATAACATTGGTTTTAAGGGAGCAGTTGGACCTAAAGATTTTACATTGATTGCTATAGAAGAGCTAATTTTGGTGGAAGTTGTCGTACATGATGTATGTGAGGAAGTAAACCGGAATATAATTAATGTCCATTATCCTAATTTTAAGGAAGATGAGGCTAAAAGGAATGAGTGGATTGAATAAACTTGATACTCAATGTCCATGATCATGAAGGGTTTGAATCAACTAAAGGAATAAAAGTATCTAATGTACCTAACTCATCACAGTATAAGAGAGGAAGAAGTGAGAAGATAAAGAAACTTAAACAAAATATTAAATAATATGACTTTTGAATAGGCATATCAAGTAGGAAATCCAAACCCTAAAAGAAAAAATGCACAACTTAGAGAATCTAGGGACAGGTTGGTGGCCCATAATCAATTTTTATTTGACGGGTAAGAATTAGTATGCGAAATTAAGTCAACTAGAAAATTGTTTCAGGAAGTTGAAGTTAAACATTTTGAAGCAAGAAAAGGGAAGGGTTTAGCATGACTTATTATCCTAGTATGCACTACAGAGGACATAATGCAATAGGATGTGTAGAATTCTAGGTGTGGGGGAGTTGATGAGCCTCATCCTTGACCCATCCTCTTCATATATTAGATAAAACTTTTTTCCCATTCTACCATTTGTATTCCCCCTTTTCCTACATTTTATTATCATTTCTATTTGTTTCATTGTCTCAGTAGCTAGAAGTTAAATAAAGTGATTATTCATGATTTAATATATTTCCTCATGAATTAGTCTACATTTTCAGTGTACCTTTCCTTGCTTAATTAACCTTAGGTGTCATAGGCTTTAAGTTTTCTACAAGATCGGTAGTTACTAACTGAACTACCAGAAGTACATAAACCTTGTATGCATAAATGATGAACTACCTAAAGAAATTGATGGATGAACTACCAAAAGTCACTACAAGTAACCTATATCTATGATTTTAATTGTGGACTTCTCACTCAACGACTGGCTTAACAACTTATATAGACACAACTCAAGATATAACCTATTTCATCAATAAATATTTTTACACACTCAAGATGTGTTCTTTTGGTGAAGTTATATATTATTTCCCATTTTGTATATCTGTTATCATGGTTGTAAGAATGGATTATTTTGGTGATGTATGGGACATAGATCCATAGATTTGGGTCTCGTGGTCCAAATTACTAAATACTAAATTTCTATATAATGATGTAATATATTGTAGAAAGCTTAGTTTCCATAATACTAAGACCCGTGTGTGGCCATTTTTTTTAAAACATCTATATTGTGCATTTTTTTTAAGTTAATGAAAACACCCTATTGTTGATCAGTTTGTGATTTGATCTTATATTCCTGTACTTATCCCAACTAGGAAGGGCCCCTTATCTCGGGATGTACTTGCAACATTATTAGTGTTTATTGTTAAACTTTCTTTGCTTATGTGTTTATCTATGTAGAACAAATTTATTCATTTCCATATTTGTTCTTATGATTTTTAAGGTGTGATATTCTGTGTGGAATAATGTGCGAGCCCTCAATGTGAGGATTTGTTAACCTTGGCAATGAAACAAATGGTAAAAAAAAACTAGAATAATTTAACCTATGAATACGTAGTGGTTTGTTTCTATTATTCCGGTTTGATTTCTTTGGCATTGCCTTATTTTTTTATCGGCTCATTTGAACTATAATATTTTTTTAACCTACTAGACATCTTTATTATGCTGACAATTTCTATGATGATAAATTTATATCTGTATTTGGATGACATTTAAAAAGGTAAAGCCATGTTCAATTAAATTCTTGAGGAGTACTCTTTTAGAATATTACTTTAGCATATTTTGTTTAGTACTCAAACTAGTTAATCCTATTTCTATATATATGTTGATGACACCTCATCAACTTACGAGATCTTGGACAATAATTTAATGAAAAATAAATTAAGATATTAAATTTCCCAATAGAGGTGATGTCTATAAAATCCATTTCTATCTATATGTATTTGTGCATGTTGTCACGGTACTTGATCACTAGATATCGATTACTTTCTTTGATACCTAGCTTGGTGTACAAGGTATGGAAGATATTTGTGATTTCTAGCATTGTTTAATCCCTCTCCTCTTGTAGTGTGTTTCTTCTTGTGTACTGGTCATTCTAGCTTCCAATAGTGTAATATTTTTCCTTAATAGTGTCCCTAAAATATCCATAGGTGAGCATGACTGTAAATATTCAAGATTTCTCTCTAGCTCTTTAATCATAATAAGTGTCCCAAAAGCCTACATGGGGGACAACCCTAAGGACTAAAATGTAAATCTTTTCTCTATAAAAAAAATTATCAAGAAAGAAATACCCTTCTATCAGATAGAACCAGTTTTGTAGAGCATGTGCATCTATTTTCCCTTCAAATACATGAATATTAGAATTAAATTATACCTTCAATCAAGAAGTGCCTCTAAAGTAGCCACTTGACTAATATGTGCGCAATGAGCTTTTTTGTCAAAGGATCTAGGAAAAATTGTCAAGAAAACATTTTTTATGGCTTGAAAATGTCCCCACAAGTTTAGGGCTCTAAAAGATGTTGAAAAATTTCCACCGTGGAGAACTATGCTTTGAGAGAATGGAATGTTTGGTGTCTACCAATATCTACCTAGATCAATCACTTCTTTATTCTTCAAATTTACATGTTGAAATTATATTCTTTTAGAAATATTGTCATAAGTCACATGCTGCAATGTAATTTACTCATCTTGAAAATATGAAGGGTCTTCTTGTGATCATTCCTCAACAATAGACTCTCTCAAAAAATTTCCTTTCAACCTAGTCAGGTATTTCATCAATATGATTAATATCATTAATTTTATCACATAAAAACATATTTCCTCTAGAATTCCTTCAGTATTTCCCTTACCAATATTTATCTTTATCCTTAAACTTACTCCAACATTATGCATCTTTTCGAAGTTGAGTTTAGGGTGATTTTCATCAACAACTTCTCTAGCACTACCACCATTTTTCCTTAAATATATTGTTGCATATTAGCTTCTACCATAAGGTGTAGCAGTGGTTTTTTATTGTTGTGAGAAAAAATAACACTTTTAACAAAGTCTCCATATCATTTGTATTATCTATTAGTACTAATAAGGCACTAATATCTTCATGAAACCATCAGGGATATCAAGATATACTTGAATACATCATCCTCCTTCCACATCATTTGATAAAAAAAATCCATCATATCCAACATAAGTAAATGGGATAAGAAAATATCTTCAAGGTTAAAACCATAAATTTCTTACAGTTCCTTCAATTCAAATATTTTCAAATAGGTAGCATATTAATTAATGTGATAAAGAATTTTACTATTGAAGTGATTGAATTTAATTGGAAGTGGTATGAACTATTTCTTCCTTTTATCATTAAAGAAATGTACCTAATTCTTGTATTATTGACATATTTCTACAAAGACAAAATTATCATAAACACAAATTCGAATAAGCAAGGGTTTCCCTTTAAATCAAATAACTGAATAAATGAATGATTTTCTTGAACTAAAAAATTTCCCTTTCCTTCTAAAACATCTAGAGATTTTGAGGAGCATCTACTAGATGAAGAACAAACTAGCATTTTCTTGAATTATGTAAGGAACATTTTTTATGCTTGACATAAATGGAACTATGCTTTCTGTCTCCATAGTGATGAGTACCAAAATTATATTGGATTAATATCAAAATTTGAGTTGCTCCACGTAGGAAGGCCTTTAAAGACATTATAGTAAAAAATAACATAGGTAACATATGAAGGAATGGAAGGCTGGTTCTATATGTATATATACTCTTCTTAATGCATATGACTATTTTCTTTGGAAAAAATACATATGAAGCCATGAAGGATTTCCTCATTTGGGTGAAATTTCTAAGGTTATATGAGATTTCTAATGAAATTGTATGAGCCAAATCAAAAATGTATTCCTCATGAATACATTAATCTAACACATAAAGAAAGTGCCTAATAAAAAAATCAAAGGACTCTTGGTTGAGAATCCTTGTAAATATCCAGACAAATTCTCTACATGGACTATCTAATATGCATACCTTGATTTTACCAAAGTTAACCAGTTCTTTACTAGGATTCTCCAATAAATTTTTTAGAAGTCTCTTTCCTCCATTGTGATTATTCGGAAAGAGGATTACTTATACAATCTTGAAGACTCATTTGGCCTCTGAAAGTTGGAGGATATTTTTAAATATATTAGGAGTTAGGTTAATTGGACTTCACTACCTTATTCAACTTATATATGTATTTTGTTGTGATTAAAGCACTTATAACATGAACAAATTATCATTGAAAAATCAAATATCTTAGCAATGCACCCTAACGATGCCCAAATTCGAAGCCTCATTGCTACTCTTTTCTTCTCATTCATTTTTGAAATACCACTAGTGAACAAGAAACACCAATAAACCTTAATTGTGTCACCCAAATGTGTTAACAGTGTTTCCACAAAAGGGTTATCTTGTTCTTCTTTCCATCTTTACTTTCGATAATTATTAGCAATATTTAGTGGGAAAATTAACTAGAATCCAATTAATAAAGGATATCAACAGTGCTAAGTACATAATCAAATTCCCAAATTATGTTGATTAGTGTCATGCAAGGGGGTTCATTAAGAATGAATTCCACGTTAATTTGAAAGGCTATCCAAGCATTAGCCCCAAGGGTTAGCTCAGTCAATCGAGTCCTTATCATTAAATTACCTTTGCTATTGAGAGGTAATGAGTTTAATTATCTTGACACTCTCAGGGTTATCCTCCATGGTTGAGCTAGAAGGAAGCGATCCCTTCGAGTGGATCTGCCTAGTAAAAAAAATTTGTGAGCATAGTATTTGTCGAACTCTAGGGACCATGAACCACATAGCAGAGAGGATATCCAAGTCTTAGTGGAAAATGTGCCCCATTAAATATAGGATTGGATTTTGATATTGAAAAATGTGCATTGGATGTGGTAGTTTACAATGCCTTGGAAAACAAATCAAGAGTTTAATGGATGTGAGATATGGGATACTTTAGGGCATGGTCTCTTACACCTGCATGTAAAAGAAGTGGTTAGCGTTTAAAAAAACATTAAGTATGAGTGTTTGTGGACTGATTTGAGTAATGCAGGGAAAGTTCATGTGGGGAAGCGTCATGTGAGGATATGGACAAAAAAATGTGCCTTGCAACCTACATATATGTGGAATGTTTTAAGTGATGCAAGGTGCAAAGTGATATTATAATATTCACGATGACTTAGTGACAAAGTAGACCCTCAACACACATATGTGGAAATGACCAAATCACAAGTGTTACGAACGCTTAAATTGTGAATAATGTAGGAAAAAATGGGTAAGAAGGAATACACACAACCCGTATGATTCTCAAGATAACTGGGTATTTGAAAATAAAACTTAATCATTGTAGTGTGGCCTTTAAAAAAAAATGAAAAATAACAATGACCAATGAATTCTAATCAATATTTGGATCCAATTATGGGACAATGACACCTTGTTGGTTATTGAGAATCTAGAAGGGCTTGTTCATTGGGATAATGGAGTCAAAGTGAGCATAAAATTGAATTTTTGTTATTGTAAAATATTAAGGGAGAGATATATGTACATGGGAGTAAAAAAATAAGAGAATATACAAAGGTGGTAATAAAATTTCATAATAAAAAATGTTTTAGATATTTCCCATTTATAGGAAACATTGTAATAGTGTCATTCATATCTTTGAGTAGGTAGAATTGAATCCACAATTATTTTCAATTTTTATAATGTCCAATGTAGAGGGATTCAAATTACATGTGAATTTATTCCTTTTCTTTCATTCTCTTCTACAATAAAACTAATTTCTCTTTGTGAAAATCTTTTAAGGTAGAACTTTGATTGAAATGTCTCTTTAAAACTTATTTCCTCCTCTATCTACTTGTCATTACCTGTATCTACTTCTCTTGTAATTAAAATAGTTAATAATATATTTTCTAGATTGGATTGAACCCCTTATTTTTCTTCAATCCCATTAGAAATTTCTAAATAATTTAATTCCAAATGTATACTTAATATGGAATATATTTTATAAGGTGAATACTATCCTTCCTTTTAGAGTGATTCTACTTTCCCAAAGAGAATCCAATAGTTTCTTGTTCCAATTACTTTGGTTGTCATAAATTAGCATCTCTAGAATTTAAAATGTTTATTAATTCAACCCGTTATGCCATTTCCTTGAGGATAGTAATCAGAAAATTGTCGCATTAAGATACCACATTCCCCACAAAACTTTCTAAATTTTGAGTTGATAAAGATTGAACCATTCTAGGTTGTAAATCTCCTTGGGATCCAAAATCAATACAAGTGTTGGCTTGTATGGGCCTCACCCAAGTTTAGAGATGATTTAGACAAACAAATCCCGGTACTACTAGCCCTTTCGGCAATAGTCCACGGAGCGCAGACTCAGGTCTCACCTGAAGTAGTATCATAGGGTGCTAGAACTAGGTTTCCCCACCCTAGAGATGTCTAATGATTTTCATTGGTCTGCGGTTTGACCCACCGCACGTTGCTACGCGCACCTATCAGTACCTCGCAACCTGTAATGCTACCTTCGCACAACCGTGTTTGAGGCGTGATCCGTGTTATTACCCAAGTTTCTTATTATTAACCTAATATTATCTGAGTACTTAACTTATCTATATGAGCCCGATTATACGTAATAGTGTTCAACCTTCATATAAGTGTGTGTGATAAACAAAACATTATAAACACAAAGAAAGTAATACAAAAGGAGATACACAGTATTTGGAATCAAACTTCTCTTTATTATTCTTCTTCTTGGGTTACAGACTTGAATCCACCCTATGCACTTAGCTGTAAGGGTCCACGCACTCATCTCCAGACTCTACTAGGCCTCTGCGCACTTAGTTGCAGAGCCTCTTCCTACTACTACGACCCAAGACACTTAGACTGCTTCTCTCTCCGCTATTAGATCATTACATTAATCAATTCATCCCTACTCTTACAAATTAGAGCCTCGCTCTTATTTATACAATCCCATGGTCCACGGACCATGCATAGCCTGACATGACATTACATTACATTACAAAACTTGGGGCAAACAACCCTATGACTCAATGTACATTTTGCACTCTACGCCCACAATTCATGGAGTCTTACAACATATTTGACCAAAACTTGGGCTTTGAGCCCCAAAAGATGTTGTGGGGGGATTCCATGCCCAGTAGGCCCCAAACACAAACATTATGACTCGCCCTTGAGTCACTCTGTTGGTGCGACGATCTTGCTGCGGAGTCCCCCCAACTGGTCCCGAACTGCTTGGAGGTCCGCAGTGCACTGCTTTGCGGTTTGCTAGACCTGCTTCATGCACTCTTCCGAAGCCTCTTTTTCAAGAGAAAATCCCTGCCTTAGCACGTACATCCCCTGCGTATGTGCGATCTTGCCTTTGATATCTGTCGTGATGGTTAAGGCCTCATTAATCCATGGTTGGACGCACACTTTGAGAACTGCCTCTTTCTATCAGGCCACATCCACCTGCTCCTTCAGTGCCTTATCTTGTTGCATCTTCACAAGCCAATGAGTGAAGACTATTGTCTGCATAGTTCCTTGGACACTATCGTACTGCACCTGAAGTTCGTGTGCCTCTGTTTCCAAGAACTGTATGTTGGGGTCCTCCTGCAAAGATGTGAGAACCGCAAATGCTTATTCCAACATATCGATACAGCCTTGTACTGCACGTCCAATTCCTTCCAACTCTATTTGGATAGTGCTAGCATGCTATTCTCTGACTTTTTGGGGGGTGGAAGGCTGTGCCGTCTACCACATCTCGGTGATTTGAAGATTCAGCTCTAGTTGAACCTTTGTTGTTTTTACTCTAACATCGCAGACACCGATCGCCAACTTGTCAATCCAATCTACTGCTAGTAGATCTACTGGGATGGCCAACTTCGGGACACAGTTACAAGCATCATCTACCACCTGTTCAAACTACTGAGTCTATGATACCATTTCATCACACTGTAGCCTAAGCTGTTCGATGTTTACTTTTTACTCACTCAGAACCTATATCATGTGGCCCTCTGTGGCACGGAGTTCTGGTATTATTCCATCCTGTAGTTGGTACAGTGTTTCTCATGGAAGGGCATGCAAATTGAGGCCAAATCCTTTGATCCTGCCAACCGCAGCTCTGTCAATCTCATTTTCTATTGTTAACGCTCCTTCCAGTAACACTATGGTATTGGCCATCCTTACGTGTAGCATTTATTCTACTACTGATGTGCTGGCTACGACGTAGGTGGCCAAGGTACCTTCCTATGAGGGTCACACCTATAATTCTTCTAGCTACGCCCTTAGGGCACCCAACATAGTTTGTTGCTCCATCATAACTTCTTGGAGTGCTTCCTTGGAGACATCACGAACTGTATCACTGATGTTATAGTGATATCCTTCAGTTAATGTGATCGGGTCGATGGCTAGCTTTGAGGCCTTGATCTTTATCAATGGACCCAATATCTATGTGATGCATGGCCATTCGATTTGGGTCAAAGTGGTTTTTGTGTCTGCGCCCTCTTATGCAAGGTCTGTGTCCATTACCTCTTATCCTGCAAATGTGTCTTGGCCCCCTATGCCTACGTTATTGCGACATCTGTTGTCTACATTGATGCTGCTGCTTTGGCGACCTTCTTTTGCTCCAGGGCTACCTAGGCCACCTCACGGGCTTCCCTAACCTCGGCTGCCACTTTTTCGTTGCACCTTTTCTTGGCCAGTTGGGTGACGCATAGCTTGGTATCATCCTTCCTTTTCTGCGTTGTTGCCTTCTCCAATTCCGCCAAATCTGGGGCGCGCCACTTGGGAGGTCATGTCTCTAACAATGTTAAGATCACGTCGTCAGTGGCTATGAATCGAAGCTTTGCCCACTGCTCCACTGGATCCTTTTGCGCCCTAATGTAAATATTGTGCATGTCTACCTTAAAGTCTACAAAACTCTGCAGACTATTGTGCACTATGGGGGATAGGTGCGGCCTCCTATTAATCCACATTTGGATGCTCGCCTCCATTAGCACCCAGAAAATCTTTGTATTGTGAATCCACTTCATGTCCTTGGTAGCCCAGAGTGAAGCATACTTTGCGGCCTTTGGTAAGTCACACTCAATGCTTAGGAACTGACTATCCTCTGGTAGTTCTCCTACTACCAGCAAGATGGACATGAGTAGCCACATGTAGTGGAAGGTCTTACCCTGCTCCTGGGCCTCCTTGTAGTTAAGAAACGATTCTTCGCATAGGAACTTGGATCGATTGAACTAGACCACTTCCGCACACTGTTTAGCCAATGCCACTACTGGCACTGGTACTTCATCGCCACGACATTTTATCATTACTTTACCGGCCAAGAGTTGGGTGGCTACGCACACCCTTTATCCTTGATACTGCTGATGGCATAACCCATCTTTTCCTTCTCGAGCTTATATTTTTTCTTCATGGCTTCCACAAGGGCCAAAAAGCCACTTTTTCTTGCTATTGTCATGAGGTCCTTTCCCTTATAGGGAAGCTGAGAAATTCTATGGATGAGATCCGCTGTGATGGGAATAGGCTCCTCCAGCCATAAGTACCCATCATGCACTAGGCAAAGCAACTCCCTGATGATGAAAATGGTGATGGGCACATGGTGAAAGCGTGGTATCCACAATAGATGAAGCAACCCGACCTTCTCCACACTGCACAATCATTTTTATGGTTGTAATGTGATCACTAGCCCTTCTGTATTCTGTTTTATTAGGTTATTCATCTCTAAGTGTGGGAACTTCTCACTGTCTGTGAGGTTCTAGTCTTCAAATTTCAAGGTAGGCACATGTCCTAGGAGCGGTTCCTCAAAGGTAATTCCATTGGGGAGGAGCGGGGTTTGAAGTGCACTCTTCATTACATCCAGATCCTTTGGTACCTTAGCTTTCCTTTTCCACAGAGGGACATACTCGGGAAATTTTGTTACAAAGCACATCGATTAGATGTCTGCCTCCACATTTTCTTCTTCCTCTACCTTGGAAATCAGAGCCCATAAGTCCTCCCCCTCTTAATCTGTCTCAATGGTGACAGTCTTGCCCTTTTCCTTCATTGATAGCTTACCAAACTGCAGATTCATCGGGGACATGTGGACTGGTCCCATTGCCTGCTTATATTTTTTTGGTCTCAACATCTGAGGTGATTTTAGGATTTATGGCACAACCCGTTCCCTTTAGGAACATAATGTATCGTATGGGTCGATGGAGAATTGTCGACAATTCCTTCTTCAAAGCCTAAAGCTCCCCTAGCATCCGTCATCTTGTCTATACTATATGTGGTCTTTCACGAACTTAGGGGCTCGAATATTGCTCAGCGCTCAACACTTTATGCTCTATTCAACCACTTAAGTCCCAAGTGAACAAGTGTTGGCTCATGGATAGCCCCTGGAGTTATGGTGCCTTTTGAATTCAAATTTAACCCTTCCCCCCAATTCTGGGCCATCAATGCTTTATTGGTGACATATTTTCCGAAATCTTACCCATAATTGTTGTCTTAAATGTTTGCCACCCACTCAATTTGGCCTTAAACCACATCCCGTCATGAACAATGACACCAATAGTCACTTCCTAGCCTACCCATGTGGCAACATAACTCTCCGTGCATGAGTGCAAACCTTTTGACATGTTGACTCTGTGCGCACCTCCCTTATCGCATAGCACCCAAGAAGACTCTTTTATAGTCCTACGCTCTCTTTCAACTACCTAGAGTGCTGAGGCTATTCTTCTGGTGGCTAGTCAGGTGGTCACAGCACCAGTGTGGGGCTCCATTTCATCCCTCAGGATAGTCCACAGAAAACCCTGAATTGCCCTCACGTTAGTCGGCACCGCGCTCTCTACTGTATGCAATGCATTCCCCTAGTTATAGTGTTTGGTGATATCGGGTCCTAGCCATGGCAACAGACTAATCAATTCTTGGCGATAGTCTTCTAATCCATTGGTATGATCATACACACTGTGCCTTGCCATCCTTGGTTTATTGAGAAGACATGCTTGCCTGATCTCTTTTTCCACCCTCTTGACCTCTGCATCCATCAAAATGTTTTTCTTCCTTAGTCGTACCCAATATTTTTTGAGTTTGCAAAGCCTAAGGTTCCCTTACCGAATGGCTTCTTGAAGCCTTATGTGTTCTACCTCACATAGTTGTGTGATTTCTTCATGTTGGGCTTCGCACACTATCGCACTTCTAGTTCGTATTATGTGTAGATTCATCGTTGCATGTTCCTCAAAAATTATGGTTCCTACCCTATTCCTCAACCTTAGAATTGTTTTCGTGGTCAGGGTTTTGCACGTGGTCCAATGGGCCCATTGAACCGTTGGTATGTGCAAGTCCCAGTCGGTGCGTTTCACCTGGTGAGCCCTGTTTAGTGCTTCGCACACCCTAATGAATGTTTCTCTATGGATAGTCTTTGGTGCACTTCGCCTTTTCCACTACTATGTTTTGTTCTGATTCTCTATTATGGGAGTGGTGTGTGCTTGTGCGAGTTGCATGTCATATGTCTGTACCCATCAGGAAAGGTCGGTGCACAAGTTGTTCTACTCCTGGTAACTGGCTGTCATCCTTAGCTATGGTTTTCCAAATTGTAGGTGCATTATCCTCTTGCATCCATGGCAGTCCTCAAAACTTCTCTAACATGGACCCCACCATCTTGCGAGCATCACGTGCAGTGCCCATTTCAGAGCATCGAACCACCGTTGTTTGGGTACTATGCTTTCAAATTGGTTCAGGAATTCATCCACCGTTTTCAATCCGTCATACATAGGCAGATCCCTTACTGTTTTTATCACACATTGTAGTGATCTAACCATCATGTTTCAATTAAGCATTGTTACTTCATGCAGCCGATTCTAGCAGCGCTTTATTTCATTGTTTGAATTGAAAGTGAAGGAGCTTTTGCGCTCCCACGAAATCCTTCCCTCTATAGTTGGATTCACCCAATCCTTTTCTCACATAGTTATCTTGTAGATGCAATTGAGATCATCATCATTATCATCGTCACACACCGGTTCAGTGTATCGTGCTCCTTCGGTTGGATCTAGAGGTATTACTATGCATAGTGACTTTTTTCTCAAAGATCATTTTGCGCTTCTTCAGATTTATGACTCTGTTCATTTTGTTGGCCCAGTCTATCCCTAGTAGTGCGGTATAGGGAATGTTATCATAAAAAATCTCTATTACTTTAAAATCCTCCTATGTGCCCGCACCTTCAAAATCCACCATTACCCCTTGCAATCTTCCCATGAGCAAGATCCTCTATCGGTTCGCCATTCGCAACTAAACATGAGACCATTGTAGTGTGGGTCTGCCCATGCATTCCCATGTTTGCTTTAGTAGTAAATTCACATCCGATCTGAGATCCAGGATTACCTAATCCATTTCATACTTGTTGATTTGCACAGTCAAACTCATTCTTGTTCCTATGTGGGATGCATGATTTCCATGTTTCCAGACCACGCACAGTTCTTCTGACCCCATGCACGTAGTGATAAGCTCCTGTAGTCCTTTTATTGCCTTGTTTTCACATAGTAACTTCATGCATGTCTCCAGAAAGGTAGTGATCATTGAAGGATCCATCCCTGTTTCGAGTTAATGGTTACTACCTAAAGTGGAGGCCTCTGTGAAGCTCTTCTTAGCTTCCATGAATGTCTCCTTCGCGTGTTCTAAATCAAATTTGGGTTCCTTTGTAGGAGCCTTGCGAACCCATGCACTTTCTTCTGAATACTTACCTATATCATCACCAGTGGTCATACCACTGCTAAGCACTATGTTTACATTCGGGTCTTCTTCGTGCAGCTCAAACCTTATCATTTACAAATTCTAAGTCGGTGGAGGCTGGAGTACCCCTTTCTTCGCGCAACCTCACTATTAATGTAGGGTACTCTTCTGCCTCATGATCAAACTAAGTACAGTACAAACATGATGTCCTTGTCCAGTTTGTACAATCATGGGCATAGTTCCCTCATCCTCTGCAATTGTAACAAATTAGTTGTCCGTGACCCCTTCCTAGTCCCATTCGACCTCGACCTCATCTCTGCCCCTGAAATCCAATGCACACCGTTCCTATATTTCGGTCAAGGGCTCACGTTTTTGTTTGCACCCTATAGGTAGGTGTCTCATCCATCATTACTTAGTAGCTTCTGCAAGTAGGTTCATCATGGCCTACCGACCTACAAAAATTACAAAACAATTGTTGGGACATTTGTGTATACATCTACAATAGATGAAAATTATCTGTAGTGTGTTTTCCTCCTATCTGATAGATCACACACCATAGTGCAGGCTCCGTGCTTGGTCATGCTTGTGCCCACATTCTTAATGGCATCAACCCTCCTCCTGCCAAGTAATTCATGAACACTAGACAATGGTCCTTGTCATGCCCCTGGCCTTTGCATTTTATGCACCATACCTTGTCACGCTCCTCTGGCCAAGGTGTCCTCTCCTGTTTCAAACTCTGCATCTCCAGGCATAGATTTTGTAGTTGTGCATGGATTTTTTGGACTCCCAAGATTGCGTCATTTCCATCTCCAAAGCTTCATCCTGGGTGGAAAGCTTTTGTTGTGATAGCGTCATCCTTAAATGCGGTGCTAGTGATGCTACAAACCATGCCCGGTGCTATCCACCTGTCAAAATCATGTTCGCCTCACAAATCATACTCTTCAGTCTTTGGTCCAGGTCCCAGGGGGTCTCACCTGGGGTCATTTTGATCTCCTTAAACCCAATAATTGATGGTGTCTCCAACTATGGATTGCTAAATTCCCTATTCAGCACGATCTGGATTTCTGCAATTCCTATGTTTGGATGGTCGTTAGAGTGCTTGATGTATCATGTTAATGCACGATCCTGCAATGCACTTACCAGCGTATCCTTCTTGGTAGTGTCATCCACAATGGCTTGTGCTTCCCATACCGCCCTTACCATGAACCAGAATTGGTCTGGATCATCATTTCCTACTCCTCTGAATACCAGTAGTTTGATCACACTCGCCATAATGAACTGTGGTGGTGGCGGAGCTGGGGTGGGTGGAGATGGAGGTGAGCAGGGTGAGACAAGTGGTAGGGCAGGTGAAGGTGGTAAGCACAGAATTCGTTGCCTTATCAGATTGACCATGTTTCTCAGAGAAACTCTCACGAGCTCTTCATCGCTTTCCAAGCAGTGTGAAATTAAGGGACTAGTTTATAATTCTTCACTACCTTCGCTTCTGTAGATCTTCCCACTTCAAGTAGTCCCAAACATTAATTTATTCACATAACCCACTTTTCACACAATAGAATCTTAATACAAGTGTTCAAATATTTAATATACTTACCTCGCATTCCTTTAAGGAAGCGTCTCTCAACCTCACTATAGTTGACGGTCATATTTTCTGCGAACTCAGTGATAAATCCTCCTATAATTCGATTGAGCCAATGGTCCACATCTTGCACGATCTTATCTCTTGACGCTTCTAGCATGCACACTAATTCTGGAGTCCATGATTGCTTTGTCGAGCCTACACCTTCCCTGACTGTCTGCTAACTTCGCAATCTACTCATATATCTCAGAGGGAAAGGATGCAAAGAAAATTTTGTGGATTTCCATATATAAGTAGTGTTCCAACCACTGTTCCTTAGATACTCATGGATTCCTACTTTCCTGTGCTACGAACTCGTGAATATGCTTGTCCAACCACCCTTCAATTTATTTTTTTATTTGATTCCAGTGACATGACATCAGACATCCCTTATGCAAATCCCTATCCGAACAACGGAACCATTTGTTGGCTTATATGGGCCTGACCCAGGTTCAGAGATGATTTAGCCAAAAAAATCCCCATACTACTGGCTCTTTCGACAACATTCCATGGAGCGCAAACTGAGGTCTCACCTGAAGTAGCATGGGAGGGTGCTAGAACTAGGTTTCCACACCCAAGAGATGTCTAATGATTTTCAGTGGTCCGTGGCTTGACCCTGCGCGCGCATCGCTACGTGCACCTATCAGTACCTCACAGCCTGCAATATTGCGTTCGAGTAGCCCTATTTGAGGCACGATTCTTGTTATTACCCAAGTTCCTTGCTATTAAACTAGTATTATCTGATTACTTAACTTATTTGTATGAGCCCAATTATACTTAACAGAGTTCAACATTCATATAAGTGCGCCCGATAAAAAAATCAATATAAATGAATAGAAGGTAATACAAAAGCAGATGCATAGTATTTGGAATCAAACTTCTCTTTATTATTCTTCTTCTTAGGTTACAAAATCAACTCCACCTTGTGCACGTAGCTACAGGGGTCTGCCCACTCAAATGTAGACTATACTAGGCCTCTGTGCACTGAGCTGCAAAGCCTCTTCCTACTACTACGACCCAAGACACTTAGGCTCCTTCTCTATCCGCTGTTAGATCATTACACTAATCAATCCATCCCTAATCTTACAACTTAGAGCCTCTCTCTTATTTATACAACAACATGGTCTATGGACCATGGGTAGGCCGACATGACATTACATTACATTACAAAACTTAGGGCGAACAACCCTATGACTCAATGTACATTTTGCACTTTGAGCCCGCAATTCACGAAGTCTTACAACATATTTGACCAAAACTTGGGCTTTGAGCCCCAAAACATGCTGTGGAGAGATTCCATGCCCAACAACAAGATAGTTTCTTTAATGCTTGTGTCAATTTGTCTAAGTTAGTAATATTTATTACTACTTTTCTATGTCATTTTATAAAGTAGTATGTAGTAGCTATTATATTGTTGACATTGTTTGGTTGCCAAATGGCATTTGTGTGCTGGAATTGATGTTAGCTTAATGCATTGGTGTGTTGGAATCAATGTCAACCTAATGCATTAGTGTGTTGACATGGTTATATGGCATTGATTAAGCATGTTGGCATGCAATTGAGCGATGAAGTTGTTGATTTTTCTTATGGATACATTGTTCTTTTCTTTGATAAATGCATTTCTTAATTAACATATTAAGTTCACTCCATAACATCATAAAGTTATTTAGATTTACATCATTTTTCAGCAACATATGCAGCTACATAGAAATAACAATATCATCATTAGGAATGTAGTGGAACATAAAGGAAGAATAGAAGAAAAACATTCACACATAAAGACACAAGGATTGGTCAGAGACCAGGAAAATTTTGGCAAAACCTACTATGGGGAAACCCTTTCAAATTCTTCTTATTCTTAGATTGTCATCAAACAATTCAGAAAAATGGAGTACAATGATCCATATCTTTATTTATGCAACTAACAAGAAAAATCAACTATAACATCCATAAATGAACCCAAAAAATATTATACTCAAAAATCTAATTCTGAAGTCTATAATGAACTATCATTATTTGCAATCAATTTCTAAACCCTGTGATCACCGAGAGAAATATTCGGACAACTAAGATTCCATCATTTAAGTCTCAGCTGCATGGAGGAGGCGTCATGTGAGTGACTATAGCAGCCCATTCACACCCTTAAGCCTCGCATGTGAGTGACTGGGATATACAACCAGGATTCTCAAACCCTAACTCCCAGTCGCATGAATGGAGAGTTGTTTGTGCTATTGGAAGGATTTAGTCACATGGATGAGCTTTTGTGTGAGTGATTTCAGTTGACTTCCTCCCATGATAGGCTTGTGACTAAGGCCCAAAACCCTAAATCAAATATGTGAGATTTGGACCCTACAATTTCACCTTAGAGTGAACATCTTCCTACATGGATGAATCTTAAACTTGTGCAAGCAAAAAACTAATATAAAAGAGTGTCTGATAGTAGTTTCTAAATGAGGTAGAGGTCACTTGTATTTATAGACTTCCAAGGCGATCCACTTTGATTTAGGGATAACCTTATCAATATGCACATGTGGGCTTTAATTCATAAGTACACTTTCCCTTATTTGATTTGAGTCATCTTTAGGTTGATTTTGGTCCTCTAAAAAGGAGGAATTCAATGCAATTATTGTCACCATGAAGTGAGTTTTAAAAATTGAAATTTGATAGTAGTTGCATATTTTTAACACTCCGCCTCAACTAGGGAGAATTCCACTTGCACCATGTCCTATTTATCCTATCACCAAGTCATATCCAATCTCAATTATCTCGTCATCGCATATCATCGTTGATCATCTCAATTGACATCTCTCTTATTATTTCTCATCTCTTGACTGTCTTTGCTCATATTTTGAATATTTTCAAATCTAAAAGAAGAGGAATTTTTATATTGGACGGGACCTCAATCTACTACCCTCTGTCTCTCGGGCTAATATCCAAGATCTATGTCAGCAAGATACTACCTAGAATCTCTGTCAGTGGGCTACTACCCAAAATCTATGTCAGCGGGCTACTACCCGAAATATTTTACCCATGACTATGGGTGGGGATTTATATCTATAATCTTCATCAACATCAGAGAGCATCTCATCAGGGATCACATCTCAACCTAGAACCATATTTGGGATCATATCTCAAACCATAATCTCATCATGAAGCTACTACTATGACATGATGTCAAGAAATAGGTGATATAGGGGAGCTACTACTCAACCCATCCTATTTCCCACTGATATTCCCAGTAATGATCCTCAAGGGTCATGTGTTAGAAAACCAGCATCATAATCTGATCTTAGATAAGATACCTGACTTAAGAAGAGATAAGGATCACATGCCTCCAGGCCTCCTCAACCCATTATCTAGAAGGGGAGGGACAATCCCAACAATAACAGCTTGTGGGTATGATTCCAACTGGGGTATAATGTGCAAATAAAAAAATAGGGTAAGCTACTACTCTAACCCTATAGGTAATATATACAGGTGATACCCTATTTTCCGAAATACTGTCAACCCAAAGAGCCCTCTATCTCAATTCCTCACCCTAGCAGCTCAGGCATGGGAGAAGAGCTAGCTCAATGTCCTCGATCAACAATGATTTCTATAGATCAACAACATATCATTGTACTCATATATGGTAATCATCATGTTTCAATAGTAGTTGTCTCATATTCATATTAGGACACCAAATAAAATATCATATTAGAACCAATATATCTAATTATATTTATTATATTATAATATTTATATATATATATATATATTTATAGATATATTATATATATATATCACAAAACGGTACATAGTCATCCACCCTCTCAAGGAGGTGTCAACCACATGCATGAGCTTGTCTTGTATGATAGCACTATATAAATATATGAAGGTAACACATCCCCATCTATATGTGAAATTCTCTTCCAATAGGTTCCCACTCTTTTTCATTGCAATGTATTCATGTTATATCCAGAACTTGCTCAAATGGTTGTCCAAGGAGCTTCTTCATCTTGCCTCATAGCTAGTCATGCTAGAAACTATCATACTCAACCTCAGTCATGCTACAGACCTCTCATCAAAGATATCATACTAAGTCATCATCCAAATGTTCTCATCAGTAATAATCCCAAACATCATCATTAAATCCATGGAGCTACATATCATAGAATGGATATCTCAAATCCAAATTGATTGTCCCATGCAAGTATCTCGAAGGATGCTTGGCAGAAACTCAATGTATATGAAGCGTTTCAATAATGAATTCACTTACTTTATATCCCCCTCATATATATATGGATGGGTGTTCAAAACAAAATATAAATGCTTCAATCAACTACCAGTTTCCAAGTCAAGTTCAACAATATCTCTTCACAACTTCTTGAAATTGAATCAGAGTGTCCAAGGATTTTCATCAACACGTATTCAATAGCTTCACAATATAGATTTTATTTTCTCAACTTTATAAATTGATTCATCATGCCATGATTCATTATTTCGAGCTTTAGAAGCCATCTCCCTCTTACTTTGATCATTAGAGGCTTATTTCCTGCCAAGAGTAGGCCATCAGTATGTAAAACCAAATTCAAAATCAATGTCATATCTTCGACCACTTTTGAAGTAGAGGTTTGGATCGACACATCTTCTTGGATTTGACTAAATAACTATCAATGCAGATATATCTAGATTAGGGAGCTTGCTTCATACAAATATTTCTGCAAACATAACACTTTACCAAAGCAATATGTTTATCCTGAAACGAATCAATGTTATTAGATCAAAACTAATATCAAACTCATCAATATCATTTATATCAAATTATGTAGACCAGGTGACATGTAGAGCTCATATCAAGTCATCACTTCAACTATTATCATGCCAACAAGTTTTCATTTATAAAACAATATCAATCCAAATTTCATCAAGTCATCATCATGAACATAATATAAGTCACTAGATGCAAATTCATACAAAAATAATAAGTTATGCAAGTTCCATCCATTGATTGGCATTTAAATTCACATTGAATAACAACTATCAATACTTCAACCAATGTGATAAGAATGAGGAGGTCAATACAAAACCAATATCGAATACTAATATTAATCATTGAAGGTCACTATGCCCACATCACTTTAATCATAATTCGTCAAATCAAATCATTAGATATCAGGTCAAATAAAAAGATCAACTGACCGAAAGAGAAAAAAGGACCCCATCATTACCAGCAGAAGGCATTGAAACAAGTTGTTACCTTACGAACATATCAATGTTATCCAAGGCTGACTTCTTTTTATTCCAACAGCTATCATTCCATCTTCAATCCTTCACTCTGAATCTTGTTATCATCGAGAGATCTATAGCGCCAAAAAAAAATTCAACATCAAGTCAAAGTTCTAAGTTATCATCACGTCAAAAGTCCAAACACAACTTATCTATATTAAACAACCAAATCATGTCAAACTCTTGTAGCACAAAATTCAAACATAATGACATATCTATATCCATGTCCCGATCACCTACAAATAAAATTTCATATTATAGTAAACTTTTTTGCTCACATATCTTTTTATTGTAATATCCACATGTATAGGACTGACATCCTTCAGGTGAACATCTAATTTCATGCACATAACTTCATTTTTGTGTTCAGTAGATACATTCACACCCATAGGCCTTCCTATGTGTGGTTAGGAGACTAAAGTTACACCCTTGACCATAATTTTGTACGACTAACAGGCTTCAGTCGCATATGTAGGATTTATTATGTGTGACTGACGCTTAGGATAAGGGAAAACGCTCTCTCCTCAGATTATAATTTTTCTATAGACCAACATGTGAGAATTTTGTCTATTCATGTCTGTAAATCATACTTCAATAGTAAATAATATACATATAATGCAAATTATAATAGGAGAAGGGATATTATGGAGAGATTATTCCTTTTAATAGGAAGCCACTTTAGTCATATTCATTCATGCCATTAACATGTTTATGATTTAACCATGCATCAACAGTTATGTTAGATCATAAAGTCATACTATATCACATATTTATCACGGCTATTTCATGCTATCATCATATACTTCATCGTGACATCAATCTTTCATCAAGGGCTAGTGTCAAATAGCTAATAGGATCATACTTCAAGAATCATGATCATAAAATTACTTCTTTGTCACATAACTCAATCAAGTGAGGGCATTCAATTTTTAACATATGCCATAATTACTAAGCACATCAAAGCATAACCATGGTCAACAAAATATCATGAATATCAATCTCACTGTTACACTTCTATCATGATGGCTATCATGTTTTTCGCAAACAATATTAGTAGCACCAAGTTACCATCTATTAGAATCAAGGAGATGTCCTTCTTCATGGGATCAAGATATCCAAAATGATAGGAGTTACCAAAACATCAAGTATACCAATATATCATAAATCAATATTTCCAATTAGCTTCGTAGAATAAAGAAATTCATTATGTCTAGAAGGTAAGATACTATGTCAATATCAAGTACACCATTCCATTATGAGAACCATGAATCTAAATCACTTTGATATGCATACACCATTTGTGAAAGAGGAATTCTCATCATACCTTAAGGCTTACCTTGCCATCTTATTTTTCAACAGAAACATAACACTGTAGATACCTTGCAGTATTCAAATACCTGTGCACCTTCTCTTTTTACATAGGAAACTTGTAGCACTTTATCACCTTTTCATCAGGTGCCTCATTTTCTAGTTCTTCTCTTCCTGAACTAGCCATGATCCTCAAGAAGGATCCACTTATCACAACTCATAAGGAGGTTAGAAACATCCAAATACTCAAATATACATGCAGGAAGTATAATTAATGATCAAAACAATAATTAGATCAATAAGTCAAAACGAACATAAGGACATAAAGAAGTACCATAAATTGGAAGGAACTTATATAACGAGAGGTGATCCTATCCCTCTTGAACCACCCTTTAAGAGACAAAATTGTCCGTTCACCAAATTTTATCAACGATCGGGTCTACTAGAGATTATCCCCACTAGGGCTTGATCAAATCTATCAAAATTACTCTAGCATGCTAGGTTTCATGTCTCAAATATTTTCCATAAACCAATGTTTCTCTCAAACCCTAATGCACAAATTACCTAAGGTTTTCTCCAAACCCTAGAATTATTTTAGGTCTCCACCATCTTCATCGTTTTTCCTCAATGGTGTCATCATAGGGGTGATCTCCATGAATTTTCCTTAGCCCAACTCTAATCCCATGTTAATTTTTCATAGGGATAAATTGACCTTTCCTTTGATAATTGGATTTCTTCATTAACACATTAAGTTAACCCCATAACATCATTTAAATATTTATATTTTATTCACAAGAGAATAGAACTATATATATATATTCTATATTCTAATTTTATATATATATTATATATATATATATATAATATCATCATCATCATTAATGCACTAGAACATAAAGGAGCAATAGAAGAAAATTATTCACACATAGAGACACCAAGATTGGTCGGAGACCAGGGAAAAACCAACTACGGGGAAAACCCTTTCAAATTATTGTTCTTCTTAGATTTTCATCAAATGATTAAACACAATGTATTACAATGATCCATATATTTATCTATGCACCTAACCAACAAAAGTAACTACAACATCCATAAATGAACCCAAAAAATCTTATACTCAAAAATATGATTCTAAAGTATATAATGCACTGTTACTGTCTGTAATAAACTTCTGAAACTTGTGGTCACTGAGGAAAATCTTCGAACAACTTAGATTCCATCATTTAAGTCTCGATTTCATGGAGGAGTCATGCAAGTGACTATCATCCCAGTGGCACCATTAAGCCTAGCATGTGAGCGACTTGGATCTACGACATGGATTACAAAACCATAACTCCTAGTTGCATGGATGGAGAGTTATTCGTGCAACTAGAAGGCTCAATTCACACAAATGAGCTTCTCTGCTAGTGACTACAGTTGAATTCTTTTTGTGTTCTTCCTGTGACTAGTCCTCGAGACCCTAAATCAAAGATGTGAGCTTCAAACCTTGTAATTTTACATCAGAGAAAACTTGTTCCTCCGAAGATGAGACTCATACCTGTGCAAGACAACAACAAAGAAATAAGAATGTCCCATAGTAGTGTCTAAATGAGGTAGAATTCACTTGTATTTATAGCCTTCCAAGTTCATCCACATTTCTTTAGGGCCAACTTTATCAAATGTGCATGTGGTATTTTATTCATAAGTACAATCTCCCTATTCTGAACTGAGTGATCTTTAGGTAGATTTTGGTCCTCCAGAAAAGAGGAATTCAATGGAATTATTATCTCCATGAAATGAGTTTTCCAAAGTGGAATTTAACTAAAGTTACATATTTCTAACAAAAATGTGCTTCTTTTTTAGTTTGATTTGGAGAATTGGTTAGAGCATTAAAGAGTGTTATAGCTTTGAGGGTATTTCTTCCTCAAGATATTATCTGAGATGATCCTAGAAATGATATAGTTGGATGGTGCTCAAAAAGAGATTTAAAATGGTGTGAGACACATCACCTTGACATTTTCCATTTTAGCGCAAATTAAATGTTTTATGGTGATAGAATACCGAGACATGGCGGCATGGACAAATGAAAATGAATTTATGTACAAGTGACGCAATGCAAATCTCATAAGTGATACCACAGAACCCATGGGACAAATCACGATGGTGATATTTTCTTGGAATCTCCCAAGGGAACTCAAGCCCAAATTTATGGGATGATGAGGCATTGGGGTGAGGTGGCATGTTATGGTAGAGGGCAACAGTATGTGATTGGTGTAGGTTAGCTTTGTGGAGGTTCCACGAGGAAAAATATCCACAATGGTTATACACCATATATATTTGAATGTAAACTATAATAAATTGTCAAGGAGCTAGAGTCACATGGGATTCACTGGTGCTGAAATACCATACCACATCTGTTCATATTAGGTGATATATATTGAGGAAAAAAATGACATAATATATTGAACATATATTAGTGGATAAAGCGTTCTATATGTTGTGTATAAAAAATGGAGCTCAAAGTTAATGAAAAAATATAAAGGGGTATAAGAAATGTTAAAGGGTATAAAATATGGGCAAGTTGTAGTAGGTTCATACTAGCACGGGGTTAAATAAAGTGATGGTTAGAGGCATTTTCCAATATGTGTCCAAATCAATTATATGTTTTAGTATGCCATGAATGCACATGCTATGCCAAAGGTTCATTAAGTGTAACCCCCATTGACAGAGCCTTGGATAGATATTTTCAAGGAATTTAACATTTATGTAAAGTGACCAAAGGAAATCCCAAGGTTTCATTATGAAAAGGCTTCCTGTTTTAAATACTTAAGTGCCTTCTAGCTTAAACATACATTACAGGAGTTCTAAAGGGTTGTGGAGGTTTATGTGGATAAGCCCTTCGGGCTATACCAATCTATAATCTTGATTTTAATAGACATATTGGATTATGTCTAAAAGGCTTGAATGGGTTAGTAGCCTATCATGTCGCATATTTGGCAGTTATGCCAAAGATGGTAGTTCAACATTTTGGAGTTAAAATAATATTGAATGGGTCGACAATATTTTGGTATAGAGCGCCATATTTGGCCATTTTTTCCAAGTTTGGGAATCCACTAAAGATGGAGTTGCAAATATGGTTATGGAATCTAGAACATGGAAACAAGTAAGTCAGAAGCATGATATGGAGAGGAAGTTAATGGGGCTTTTTCCATAGTATGTTAAGCCATCTTAGAGCACTGTGTCTATACAACATGTTATTTAATAAGGAAATCCATATAGTGATATTAAGATGTATTCTTATGTTCTTCAAATTCCATCCTTAGGCCCTCGAAGCCTTACAATGCAATACATATTGGTCATGGAGACCATGCACAAAAAATTAATGGGGTTATAATATCTATGCTAAGTGTACATACTCAGGTATTGTGAATGATAGAATCTCTTGCATCATTCCCTATGTAATAGATGAACAAAATAGAGGATTGCAATTTTTGTTTTTGGGGCATGCAACATTGTAGTCAGCATAGTGGAGAGTTCTATATAAGAGGTCACTATAGAGAGAGGTTGAGAGAGCCTGTGGGATACCCAAGTTTATGAGCTCGTACGAAGAGAGTATGAGGACCGAGAGATGAGTGAGTGTTGTTGAAGATTGAGTTGGGTATGATCATGTTGTTGTAAAGGAGTTGGTATAGAGTAATTAGGCTATGTAATAGAGTATGTCACTGAAGAGAATAGACATCCAAGAGTTTGAAAATACAAGTAGCTAAAACTAGGCTAAGTGAGAGTCAATAGAATAGAGTATTAATTCCTTATGGATTTGTTGTCGTTGCGATAATTACCCTACAAATATTTTTCCTAATTCAATTTTGGAGCCTACATGAACTATCATTTCGTGCCCCTTAGCATCATCACATCATTTGATTTGCTATTCTTTTGTTTTCTCCTAGCTTCACATCCTCCTATGTCAGCATTTCCTAAGTGACATCACCTAACCCTTAGAAGTGCTTATGTTATCTAATCCATCGTCAGTTCGAATTATGACATTTCTTGACTTAGAATCTTTCCTTTTCACCATGTATACACTTTAAAAGCATTGAAAAGCACACAAAATTAAACAAAATCAAGAAAAATCATATTTTAAGGAAAAATAACACTTCTAGATGAGGAATACATTCTCTTGTGTTAAGTGCACTCCTTAAATTCGATGAAGTGCACCCTCCTTGAGCGCACTCCTTCATGTTGAAGACATGCACCCCCCTTGAGAGCATTGTCGGAACAGGACGTAACTCCTCAAAAATGATATTGTATTATTCATTTAGGTTGTTCATTATTATATACATGAGGGAGTGACTGTTGAGTTTCGTCTCCAGATGACTCTCCATTTTCTCTATTATTTATTTACATTATTTACAGTTGTTCACCCAATCCCTTTGATTAGGTGTCAACGGTCACCCCCTTAATTTGAAGGGATGTTGGTGAGTCCAAGCATCATGCTAAATATTTCAAGCTTCTCTATTCCAAGTGCTTTGGTGAAGATGTCTATCATCTGCTCATTAGTGGAACAATGGTGAAGATGGATTCTTTTGGCCTCAACATGATGACGAATCAAATGATATTTTATATTGATGTGCTTTGTTCAATCATGGAACTTTGGGTTCCTGGCCAACTTTATTGTCCAGGTATTGTCAATCATTAGTGGAGTCGAATGTACTTGTTTTACTTGTAGATTTTCCAAATTTTCTTGAGCCACACAATTCATTTGTTGCCTCAGTTGCTGCCACATATACTACCTTTGTTGTGGAATCTACTAGAACTGATTGTTTGCGTGATCTCTAGGAGACATCTCCTGATCCAAGACTCATAGTATAATCCGAAGTAGATACCCCAATTTCTTTGTCTCCATCGAAGTATGAATTAGAGTATCCAATCAAGCTGAAGTCGCCCACCTATGTATACTTGAGTCCAAAGTCTTCAGTTCCCTTCAAGTACTTTAGAACTCTTTTTGAAAAAGAAAAATGTCCCTCATAAGGCTTTTACATAAACATGGACAGGATTCCAACATCAAATGAAATGTTTCATCTAGTAGTAGTCGAGTAGCTGAGACTTCCTACAAGCTATCAATACTTTTTTGCATCCTCAGATTATCCTTCAATGGATGTGAGATTTATGTTTTGTTCCATTGGAGTAGTCAGAGAATTGCATTCATCCATGCCAAACCTATTCAACAGATCTTCAATGTACTTCTTTTGAGAAAGGAGTATGTACTTCAGATGTTGAGTTGCTTCAATACCAAGATAGTAGTGAACATAGCCCAAATCAGTCATTTCAAAACCTTTGCTCAATTCCTTCTTTATGGATGCAATGTAGCTCTCATTGTTCCTTGTCATCAAAAGATCATGTACATATACCACAACATATACAAATGTTTTGCCAACTTTCTTGACAAAAAAAATTGCATCATCAAGATCATAATGTTTGAAATTGAGTTTCAAAAGATGCTTAGTTAGTTTTTCATACCAAGCTCACGGTGCTTGTTTGAGGCCATACAAGGATTTCATAAGTGTGCATACCTTATGTTCATGTACTTTCATAGAAAATCCTTCAGGCTAGGACATCAAAAATTCTCTTTTACATCTCCATTCAAGAAACCAATTTTTAGATCCATTTGATGGTCTTTCTAACCATTCTAAGATGCTAGGAAAAACAATGTTCGAATCGTAGCCCATTTTGCTGTGGGGGAAAAGGTCTCCACATAATAGAACCCTTCCTTCTGTGAAAAACCTTTTGCCACAAGCTTATATTTGTGCCTATCAAGCGAGCCATTAGCTTTATACTTTTTCTTGTAGACCCACAAATCAGCCAATTGGTTTGGTTCCCAATGGAGGATCAACCAACTTCCAAGTGCCATTCCTTATCAAAGCATCATACACCTTTTGCATTGCTTCTTTCAATTCATCATCAAAAGCAGCTTCTTTAAACGAAGTTGGTTCAAAATATGTAGAAAAAATCAATTCACAATCATAAGAAACATCCATATCAATAGGTGAATCAGAGTCATCCACATCTCCTCCATTTTGCCGGGTTGAATTTCTAGTTCCTGTCTTTCCAACCACATTGGGATGAACACTTTCAAGTTTCTTTGTTAGCCATTTTTAGGGACGTTTCTAAGATATTCCACACTGTTGCATTGGTTGAGGTGGGACTTGTTAGAGCCTAGATTTTCCTCAGGCTAGAAAGGCAAGGGTCTAGGTCCACATCAAACCACGCTCAGCCTCATAGCTAGCCCTACGAGGACAGGAGATGGATCTCTCTGGGACAATCTTGGCAAGAGATGATCGATGAGGCTCAAGATGACTGAAATAGAAGTTAATTTTAGGCTAGATATGAAGTATAAAGGTTTTATTTGAGTTTTTAGGAGTTTTTGTGTTGAAACAGGGAAAGGCAAATTTGGGCTTGGGGATGAGGCACAGTTTTCGCAAAGGTCTATTTGGGGAAAGGTAGGCAATTGTCTTGATGATTTTAAAGGGAATGAATGGGTAGATTAGACTGGTGAGGAGCTAAGGAGAGCAAGAAGCCTTCAAGGATTCTCCTTAAACAGATGAAAACATAGGAAATCAAACAAACTTAAAGGGAGAACATAACAATCTATGGATTCTACCTTAACACTTCATTTGTTCAATTGCAGAAGATGAGAGTAAGGAAAATGATACACATAAAAACTTACAATTACTGAAAGAAGCACACCATCAAAACATAAATCCACATGGATCCCAAACAGTGTTGCAAAACCTTGGTCTTTCCTTAACCAAAAATGTAGAGAAAATATGTACAATAGTATGCCAAAGAAATCCCCAGTGTCCAACCCTGAAAATGACTAAGAGAATACATGATATAGGCTATCCCAATCCATTCCCTTGCCTCTAGGGGTCAAGCTCATCATTCTAGGAGCTGATCCAACTGATTCTAAATCAAGTACTGAAAACTAGGCAATCAAAACTACTTGCCTCTATATGTTAGGAAACTGGTTCATTCATTTAATTTTCACTTTTTAGTGAATGAATCATCTAGAACAGGTAAATAAGTGCCAAAATTACATCATGTTTACTCAATTACATCAAGATAGATAAAAAATTACATCAAGAAGCAAAGCTAGTCATACTAGCCGAATTTCTGAGCTAGAAGGTGAAAAATTGGGCAAAATCCCGTGTGTGCCGCGCCAAAATCTTTGTGCATCGTGCCACTTTGAGGCTGAGTTTGAGGCACTTCCTGTAGTCAAAATTGAGCCCAAAAGTACCTTTTGGAAAGCCCTGCCTGTCTACTTTCTAGCCCAAGTGGAATGTTCCAATTTAGTGTCCATTTGCCCCTCTAAAAGTGCATTCTCCCAACACTGCTACCTATGTGTCAAAATAGGGGCAGTGAGGTCATTTTTTGCATGTTTTTTGACCTTTTGGGGACCCAGAACTTGATGAAATCCTTAGGTAATCCATTAGCATACATAACTTTCCATTAAAAACCCACAAATATAAAAATTTTGATATTTGGAGCTCCCTAGGAGAAGTGTGCGCCACGTGGCGCAGCGCACAGGGAGAAAAACCCTGTTTTTTGCCCCAAAAATTTCAAAATTTGAAAATGTGCTCCAAATTCCTTGAAATTTGGGTTGTACCTTGTTCATCGCATGTCATGCTGGGTCAAAGATTCCTCAGCCAAGATTTGAAGCCGATCTTGCTCTTTTTGCCTCTTTTGTCTTTTTGTCGCCTTCCTCAATTTCGCCTTTAGGCTCCTGATCCAAGCCTTGGAACTCATATTGCGTGCCCTTTAATGGACAACCATATGCCTCAATAATGCATTTTCCTTGTCGGCCTTTTCCAGTAGCCTCTCGAGGTGGATGTTGATTCGCTCGAGCCACGACTCACTGTCATCATTAATCACTTGCTCCAATGAAGTGAGCTCAATCCTCCTTTGCTGGGCCGCTTGGCGATTCTCGCGGATATTTTGCATTTCCATGATCTCTTGCTAGTCTTCAAGCTATTGGTTCCTCTGCTCTAAGTATTTGATGATCCACTTAGCCCTCTCCAAGTTGAGGGATAAGGCATTGATCTATGTTTGCTACTCCTGAATGACCTCTCTAAGATGTGCACTTTACGGACCCCTGTCAGTATCATTATCTTGAATGAGAATGAAGTCAGTCTCTTGCTCACCTAAAGGACCCTCCTCCTGGATTGGCCTCTTGCCTCACTCCTGTACCTGCACTTATGTTGTTGATGATGGCAACGATACCCCTTCCACCCCAGCTGGAGATAGTACTCGTCGTGATGCTGCAAACAATCCCCTCATGCCTCTCCGATAAGTGACATATATCAGCACAATGGTAGTCTCTGCCTCCTGACCTCCATGGTGTTGTGAAGGTTCACTCGGATCATGAACCACCTCCTGATGAGCCACTGAAGCTGTGGAAAACTCACGGGAGATAAATTCTTCCCATGTGATACCTTGCAGGCCAATATGATGTACAACAATGATCTTGATAAGTGCATAATGATAAATGTTGTTGTGTTGCTGTGCTGGACTCTTCCTCCGCACAAGAGTGGTCATCCTCTTGATGTTTTGGTACATAAAATATGGAATTTCATGAATTTCACTCTTGTGAAATGCATCAATAGCCTGATATGGTATGCATAGAGGTGCGAGAAGCGACCTTCGCAACTGAAGTATCTGATGATGAGTCTCATCAACGGTGCATAAGATTCCTTCAGAAACTAAAATGGGAATACTCTCCTGAGCTGCCTCAAATATCTAGGCCTGATGTAAGGTTCATAATATGATCTATCTAGCTGTTGGCCCTTGTTCCACTCTTCCCCTATGTTCGGTATCCCGGTGGCCTGAGTGATGGTCTCTGGTGTCAAGGCAAAGCCTACTCCAGCAAGAGTAACATGATCATCATGCAAATGTAAAACGAACAACCGAACTAACTCCTGATGATGCTGAATTTGAGCAATCATTGCACAATATTGAAGGCATGACCTATGTTGAAAGCATGTCATCGCAAGCGGCCATGCCTGCAATTGAGTTAAGAAAGTAGGCTCTTCTCTGACATGTATGCCACCCTTTCGTGGCCTTCTCAGCACATTAAGCTCAGTGAATGAGTCCCTTTTAGTTTCTGCTTCATATTCAGATGAATGACTCGACGACATCGCTGCTGATATACAAACTGCCTTGAATGACTGCTGATGTATGAAACTGCTGTTGAGATGTGTTGAAATCTGCCACCAAGGGAAAATGTAACTAGCGAGTGTTAGGAAAGGGAATGATAGGAAGGGTTGAGGGACTTATGGGGAGTAATTATGTTTAGGGGCATGTAGGTGGGTTTGGGAAATATATATGAGGTAGGGTTTGAGGTTTTTAGATTTGACAATGGGTAGAAGGGAATTGGGGATAGGGATGTAATACTTTTTAGGGGATATGGAGCAATAGGATTTGGGGACAAATGGAGTCAAGGGGAGGAGAAAATGATGGAAAAAATATATACTTGGTGACAAACAACTTTTCAAAACCCTAACAGCAATTTGGCTTGATGACTTTGATAGTTAAAGTTTTGAGAGTTTTATTACAACCTTTAGCAGCCAAAAATCATCATCATAGTAGCATGAAATGGATGAAACATTGATGAACAACCATACCTGGAAAATCCAAAAGCTTTGATGGCAATTTGGGCAAGGTGTGTGCTCCACACTAAGAACCTGGTGCGTCGCGCGCTTCTAGTGCACCACGACAGTGAAAATTTTCACTGTGGTGCTGCTTTCTGTGTGTCGTGCCCAATGTGTGTGCCGCGACCTCTTGCTGGTGCACCGCGTGGTCTTTCAAGAAATGGTTTGGCTCTTCAAATGAAAAATTTTCACCTCCACTTGACCTCCTTTGACCCCTTAAACCAACAAAATACATTTCGAACGACGAACAAGACTCAATGAGTTCATTTGATGAAGCGATGATGAATTTTTTGAGTGGGAGGTCCTATGCACCGCGTCATGTGGGTGCGCCGCACCTTTAAAAAAAACACATTGTGTTTTGCAGCTCTGTGCACCGTGCTCAATGGGTGTGCCACGCCTCCTCTTCTATGCGCCACGACTGCCCAACTTCAACCAAATCCACTCAAATCGTGTACTAGCTCACTAAATTCACCTTGGAGTGTTTGCTCTTGGTGTTTGGCATTCAAAATGACTTTGAATATCTTGGGCACTTGTTATAAACATATGGGAGATATGGTTTTGATTTTTGGTTCTCCAAAATCCATTTTATAATGTTTTATTTGTGGCACTTTTCACAATTTAATGTAACTCTGTATTCACATTTCCTTTTTGAATTTTTGGACTAAAATGATAGAATTTTTGGTGAATTTTTGCAGGGGTAGCTAACATGGAATTTGGCTAAGGAGACCAGGGCTACGCCTGGAGAACTGAATAACCGAAGAGCTTTGAAAAATATTACATAAACACAAAATATTGACTTTTCTTCAAAACGGAGTTTTGAAGAAGAGTCGTAATCCATCAATGTGACAATGAAACTTGCAAAGCAAAACATGTTTAGAGCCTCCCTCTAGCCTACTGACCTTATGGACACTCTAATGACTCAACTTGTGTAACCCTAGACCTATGATGTATATGACTCTTTACCTATTAAAAGAGGACACATTGGCTATCATGGACTCTAATAAACATTGAAGAAAAGACCTAAGCCATCAAGTACAAGACATGAGGGGAATGAAAAATAAGGCCCTCTCGTCAGGTTATGGCATGCTCCTAAATGGAATGCAAGTGAATGAGCAGAATGGGACACCTAAAATGACATGCAAGAAAGAGTTTTGATCTTTGATGAAGGGCTAAACAGACCGACTCTAACAGGACTAAATCAACATTCAGTCTCCCAATTATGTCAATCACATCACTCAAAGTATCATCCTTTATTCGAGTTTCATGCGAGGGAGAGAGTGCTTCAGAAGAATATTCCACAGCTTGATCAAGTATGGAATCCCCCCTTCAAGATTGTCAGTTTTGGATGATTCAAGAAATATTACATCTCTGAATACAACAAACTTTTTATTAACTTCATCATAGAGACGATATGCCTTGGAGGTGTTTGAATACCCAAGGAAGATACACTTACAACTCCTTGCACCAATTTTGTTTCTATGTACCTTTCGCATCAAGGCATAACATGGGTAACCAAATACCCTGAGATGATTTACCGAAGGAATGTGCTCATACCACATTTCATAAGGAGTGTTGTTTCTAATAGCATTAGATGGACAACTATTCCTTACATATACGACACATAGAACTACATCAGCCCGAAACATCAATTTTACATTCTTGAAAAACATCATGGAGCGCACCATATTTAAGATTGTCCTATTCATTCTTTCAGCTAATTTATTATGTTGGGGATTATAAGGCACAGTTGTTTGATGTCTGATCCCATGTTGGTGAAGATAGTTTTCAAATTCATTTGAAATGTATTATGTTCCATTATCGGAGTGAATAGAGCCAATATGAGATTGTGCATCATTTTCAATCCATGTATGAAAGTTCTTGAGTGTTTGAAAAGCATCATATTAGTTATTCAATAAATAAACCCAACACATTCTGGTGTAGTCATCAATAAATTCCATCATATATTTATTTCAATTTGCAGAAGGAACATGTATTGGACTATATCAATCTGAATGAATGAGTTTAAGTTTTCTATGTGCTCTGGAATGTGAATGATGAAAATATTGTTTGTTATGCTTTCCTATAATGCAAGCATCACATTTCTTAAGTTTCCTAGGAATTGTAGACAAACCAGTAACACCATTTTTTCTTCAACAAGTAGAGGCTATCATAGTTTAAGTGTCCAAATCTAGTATGCCATAATAAACTTGACGGAAATGTACCTTCTTCCCAATGAGAATTGTATGAGAAATTTTGTGCATGACCAGAGGTACCCTGAAGCTTGAGAAGCCTTTCGTCTTCTATCCCCATCATGACAAGTGAGTGGTCTAATTCTTTTCTCACCTCAACCTTCCCATCAAACATATGAATGGAGTGTCCTTGCTAGTGGATGTGGACCAAGGACAACAAGTTTCTCCTTAGCTGTGGGAGATATAAAACATGATGCAGAAGAAAGTCTGGAAGACCAAGTAATTTAATCTTGGTTTTGCCAATCCCTAATGGCTTAAGTTTTGATTTGTCTACAAAGTATACTGCTACATCAACATTGTCAGTAAATTCTTCAAAAAAATGTCTTATAAAATTCATGTGGAAATTTTCTCCTAAACCAAGCAACCAATCATTTTTCCAAGAAGGAAGTAAAGCATTAAACAAGTCTTCATTTACTCCAATATTACAGTGTGCCATAGCATACTGAGTGGATTTAGGTGCTTTACCTTTCTCTTTTTCATTAGTTTTACCTTCGGTTTGGTTTCTTTATTGCTCAATTCTGTCCCAAGGAAACTTCCATGTGGATGCATCATGTGATCCATCACTTTTGCAGTGTATGCAATGCAAATCTGCCCCCCTTGCCTCTAAAATTTCTTCCTCTTCCTCTTCGACCACCTCTTCCTCTGGAAGAATCTTGAGCAATATTCTTCTCTCTATGTGCAAGACACGTAGCCTCTTCAGAAGACTGAGGAGCTATCTTCTTCCCAAAATCTTTCTCTCTTTCAACAATTTTTTTCACAAGGGAGTCAAAGGTAATATATTTGAGGTTTCCATTTTCTTGCAATGACTCAAGATAATTTGAGTAAGTGGGATAAAATGCCTTGAGAAAAGCTATCAGATGAATTTCTAGCTCAACATTAGTGAATTTGATATCATGCATAATATATTTTACTTATGATGCAAGAGTGAGAGGATCGTCATTTTGTAATTCAAGGGTGAACAATTTAATCATGAGTTGAACAACTTCAAGCGTAGAGCGTGAGTCATAGAGTTCCTTAATTTTTTGTAAGGCTTTGAAAGCATTTGAAAATGGAGAAATATGGTGACTTGCCTCTTCATTTACTAATGCTACAATAAATGCATTAGCCTTTTTTCTTATTTTCACAAATGACAAATTCCTTGTTTGAGGTAGGTTGTTCTAGCTTTTTGTTTCCATCTCCAACACACACTCCTTTTCACAGTTCATTAAAAATAAGAGTGTGTTTTATTTTCCGTGACCGTTCAGGAGAGTTATCCTTGCCAGTGAGAACCACTCCCACGATAGATATCAATGAATGCATTTTAAAAAATTTGTGTACTGTAAAAAAATATAAATCTGCTGTAAAATTTTACTCCTGATGGTAAAAAATATAATTCTGATATATATCTGGTAGAGGTATATTTTATGGAAAACACTAGCTCTGAAGGTATTGTTCTACCACTATCATACTTCAAAATCCACAATCTACAACATGTTGTGCAGACAAAAAAAATGCATAGAAATGGTATTGGGAAAATATTGACTTCCAAAGGATAAAGGCATAAATGTAGAAAAGGCATAAACTAAACCCAAACTATGAGCTACAATATAAATAATGAGACAAAAATTACACAAGTATGGAGGGTGAGTGCTGGGGCTATGTATGGCAGCCGTAATGCAGTCAAGGGAGGTCGAGCACTGTGTATATGGAGGCAGAAAAGTTAGATTTCTACAACTTTGTGGAAGTAGCGGAGGTGGTATAATGTATCGGAGTTGTAGAGCATGAAAGTGGTGGTATCGGTGGACTGATAATGCATTTAAAAAAATGGAATTCAATACTCAGTTTCCACACGACCAACAGGGGATTGACAAGTCTTATCTTTCGATGGTGGAGTGGTATGACTGTCGAAAATATTTTGAAAAACTATCTGTAGTTGTGGGCTTGATGCTATGAATTGGCTCAAACGATGGCTCGATGCCACAATGAGTGTAAGCTGCAAGAAAGGAGCGTTGGTGCTTCAATGACTTGCTAAAAAAAGAAAATTCCCAACCACAGGCAGAACTAACCACAACAGAGAGCAATGAAACGCCAAATTCAAAAACGGCTCAACTTTGGAAACAGTGGCCAATGTGCAGAGGTATGCCAACAGTCTCATTGCGATCATGTATTAACTCACGAGTAAGGGTTGGAAAGTGGTGTGGCCAAGCTGCAAGTTCGATGATATTCCATGGGGAGCATGGGGAGAAGATTCATTCAGGCAGGAATAGAAAATGTGTATGACAGTGTAGGTAAGGTGGGTTCACAATGCGCCATTCTTGAATGAATGCATGGGATTCTTATTGCATGTAAGAACACCCCTAGAGAATAGGAGGCCTAATAACTTCCCTTAACTAACTCATTCAGTTATAGACAACTGGTGATCATGAATGAAACTGATTTGCATGTAATTTATTTTAAATAAACACAATTAATCGTTCATTTTCATAATAATTCTCATATGCATTGGGTGCACAACTGTGGATCAAGAAATTGTTCATTGATCTGTGTTACAAGTGAGTTTTACATGTTGAATCTATTCATTGTCTTTCATGATTTCATTGCTGATATATATATATATATATAGTTTATTTACTTACATTTTTTCTTATCAATATTGGTTTTGCAAGTGTTAATTTGTTGTTGCATGCTGAAACCTTGTACATTCTTTAACTTTTCACATTCTCAACATGATTGCTACAACATCCCTAAAATCTTGCAAATCCTTCTTCTTCTCACTTTCATCGCAAAATCTTTTTGTGAGACTTCTTCTTGAGCCATCCACAAGCATAACACACTTTTGTAACCCAATGCCCAGTCAACTCTGAAAATTGTGCCCAGAAAAATGTAGTTTCCCTCTTGAGCACACTCCACCATGAAGAACTATGCCCTATTTGATATCATGATCACACCTTGAAGGTTTGGGTGAATTCCCTCTGTACCTTCGACATGGGCCAATGCACCCTCCTTTCCCATGAGCAGATGAGAACATCCTGAAGACCTGAAGGCATGAAGACATGTTCCTTAGTCCCTTCAGAGTGTGCCAATGTGCCCTTTGTATCTCCTTGAGCACATTAGTGAACCTCGAAGGCCTAAAGACTCATATTGCATCTCTTCGAAGTGTGATAGCTCGCCCCTATTGATTTCCATTGCTTGCTTCAATGTATCATGACACTACAAGGTGCCGAATGACCCTTGACCTTCCTTTGTGCTCTAAAAGTGCATCATCCTTGTCCGCATGCTTATTTTCTTATGCATTGAACTGATTTTGTGCTATCGTTAATAGATTTACATTCTCAGTATGTTTAATGCCTATTTGAATATCAATTGCTAAGATATTGTTACATAGTTAGTTTCATAAAGCTAATGTTGTCATCATGAGTGTTCTGCCACAAAAAAAGTGCTCAATCTACAAGTATTTTCACCCTTTCAACGTCTATTGGAGCCATGCCTCCCTGTAAAGTGACCTCAAAATAATCCTAAGAAGCAAGCAATGAACAAACAGATAAAGTTACCAAGCCAACTATTCCCGTATATGTAGACACATGATGCTTCATTTATAATTCTACCTAGGTCACAGGGAGTTGTATAAAAGATACATTCATGCAGAAACATTTTCTAGAGAATTTGGAGGACTTGGAAGTGTATATCAATATCAAGCGGTCTAGGATGCACCAGATCACATGTAGATTCCTAGTCATCCCCTATGTGGAAGTGATTGAGTGAATCATTACACATATGGATAAATCTCATCTTGTGCTTCATAGTGAGAGTGGTAGTCACCTCGCCACTTATTATGGAGAAGACATGCATACTTACTACAAGATTCTTAGGCCCATAAAATATGAAAATTATAACTTCTATATTAGATGGGCCAACCTAGACACGAGTGACATTATCAAATATTAGTGTCAAGAGCCTACTAATTTTCACCGCTTCCCATCCACAATGTATCCAACCAAGATTCTAGGATATGTTTATAAATATCTGATTTCCATGTGTTTTCAGTTGCATGGGAAGAAAAACATTGAGGTGTTTGAGGAGAATTGGATATATATGCTAAATATGGTGGTAAACCACGGTAAAGATTTCAGTTGGGAATATATATTGTCATTTGAGTTGCAACGTCATGTGGGGTAGACAAAAGCATATTTGAGGGTGAACTAGGCATGAAAATTCTACATGTATGCATTTATTTTAGATAGAATTTACGCACAATATGTTTTCCCAAGAATGTACTGGAACTAGACCCCTCAAGACAAGTTCTAATTTTACTTCAAATACATAGTGTTTTCATAATCAAGCTTTATATGTGCATATTATAGATTGGTCGAGTGCTTATTTGTATTTTTTTTGCACATGATATTCAAGATTGATCCTCCTTGCATGACTGATCAGGTGAATGAGTCACTACAGGATATCACATGTTGGTTCGTGGAACTTGAGGGTAAATACATCATATGTTTCAGTTTTCAGATTTCCTCTCATCTCATCCTATGATACATGACCAATAAGGAGTTTATGTAGGAAGTAAAAAATCAAATAGACAAGGGATTGTCAGGTGTTCTTCAGAGGAGGAAGAAATCCCCTTAGCCCACCTTCCCTCTAGAGATAAAATTATATGAGTTGAAGAGCCACAATGTGACAGTAGTAGAAACATAAGAGTTGGATCTTACACTTCGCCACTAAAGACTTTGATGGATATGATCCCAGGAGAGTGTAAAGATAACATTGTGAAAGGACCAGTTTCAATACAAGGTATTCATCATTTTCCACAACAAAAGATGAGAAAGTGAAGAACTAGTATAATGTAGTTAGAAAGAAACATCAAGTAAAGGATTCTAGCTCACCCCAAGACCCAGCAACTCAAGATATGCAGGTCCAAGTGGAAGAATAGATGAACCCTCAAGTAAGGAAAGTAGCTCCTAAGAAAAGAATCATGTATGATTCAACAGGCAAGAGAAACATGAAATGGAAATTTGATCCTCTGAACAAAAGATTTATTCAAGAATAATAGGAGAGGAGAGAAGTAGAAGAAGAGGAGAAGAGGAAGCAACATGATTTTCTTGAGGAGAAACAAAAGGAAGAAGAAGAAAGGAGAATAATAGAAGAGGAACAACAAAGGAAGTCCTAGGAGGAAGAATCAATAGAGAGACTGGAAGAAGAATACTTGAATCATGAGATATAAGAGGAAGAGTTGGAGGAAGTGGATACCATCCAATCCATGGAGGATGAACCAGGTTATCCGGAGGAACTTCCTCTCATAAGTGGTCATCTTCTATTTGGAAAGATGGGGATCACACCTCCACTCACAGACAGATTTATGCATGTATGCAATGTCACGTTTGATTAGCTTAAGAAGATGATCTTTTAGTATAAGCATAAATACTTCCTGAAGGATCATCATAACCTAGTCTCGGTTTCTACAGAAAATTTGATAAGTGCCAATGCCAGAAGGAATCCTAGGAAAATCAAGGCATAAAATTTTGGTTTTTCCATAGCAATGTGCGACAACTCTGAATCTCTATTGATTAAGAATTCTAGATTGAGGAAAGAACTTGTTGGAGTGAAGCAATAGGGGGAACATATTGTGGCAAATAATCAATGGTTATCTTCACAGAGTTTTGACACCACAGAATGGTAGTCAACCATGCAGAAGAAACTGGGTCCAATGAAGGAAACCATGGCATGGTTATATGATGAAATGATACCTATAAAACATGTGGTGGCTCCTCATATTACCATTTAGAAGAAAGAAAAAGAAGTGTTAATACTCCTAAAAGTAGAAAACATAGCAGTTGACCATCTTTAGGAGTAGGATTCCATGTATCCAGATGCTCCACAACATTTGGAAAAGAAAGACAGGATTGTTACAAAGATAGAAAGAGTTGATTTGAAACTCCACCATCATAACTACATGTGTCTTGGAGAACGATCGATTAGTACTATTGATGCCTATAATCGACTGCACAATGGGTTCGAGTCTATAACTAATAAATATGGGATGATTGCAATAGTAAAACTTGAAGTAATTAAAGGTATAGAAATCATCTCCATGAGATTAGGCAATACATTGAATAAACCAACAAAGAAACATAAAAGCAAGGCTTGGAGGTCACCAAAGACATTATTCTACAATACGCCTTCACACCAATCAAAGATCATATGAAGATTTCTTGGCTATGGAATAATGTACAGTCGACCTCCAAGACTATATTAAGTGAGGAACCGAAGGTGAAGTTGTGGCATGTAGGGGATTGGTCAATTCAATTCAAATAAATTTTAATGGAGTTTATAGCATGGCACACATACGTTACAAATGAGCTCCATGGGAAAGAAACATATTTATTAATTTGATGAGACTTTGTCCCAATATCAATTTTGTCTTATATATCCATCATCTCATATGTAATTTGTCTTTTGTAATAAATTTTATGTAATGAAGTCCAAGCGACACATGGGGAATGTGAATAGCCACATATGTAATGTAATAAGTCATGTGTAGAATTTGAAGAGTCATAGGAGTTGAAGAGTCATGAGGAAGCTCAAAGGTGATTGTCATTTGTTATAAATAGATCCTCATAAATCACGCTAAGTGCTTGGATTCTTGGAGCCTTGCCTTGGCTTATCTTGTAGTGCATAAGATATACATCATTCTTTGGAGAAGTAAGTTGTGGCTTCATGTTCCACTACTAGATATAGTGTTTCATCTATGTAACAGTGTGCTTTGGATCTTTCACTCTTAAATAGAAGCTCTATGAGCTGACACTTCTTCATACATGTATCATAGATATAGTAGGACTATTCTTCTTATTTTTATGGTATATGTTTCTTTAGTTAAATACTAAGTTAAAGAAATAATTCATTGCATAGATATGGTCATTATTGAATAAGTGATATTATTCTTTCATGATTGTTGTTTATTATGTAGACTAAATTGTCGGTAATAAGAAATTCTTTCTCTTCCATCTCGGGTCCCCTTTTAGGATAGTACTATTACTTTTCTAACTGGAGGTTCATTTTCCTCTACCAGCTATGGAATTTCCTTCATGCACCTTACGTTTTTTGCCTCACAAATCTTACAAACCTGTAACCCAAATACGTGTCGTAATCGCTTGGGTGTGTGTAACCAAGGAATACATTTGAAACATTTTCAATGATAACCACACTATATGCCTAGATGGGACTCCTACACCAAATGGTGTGAGGTATAATTGGAACTTCACATTGAAGAGATCCCCTTACATATTGGCAACATCCATCACCATCAAACATTTTGGCACTAGAAGGAGGGATAGATGACAAGCTAAGCCCTTGAAGTTGTTTTTAATCTTTTACATTTAATGGCTTCATCCTAGATCATAATCCTAAGGCATTTTTCTGAAGTTCTATATATTTCAATTCCCATGGAATTTTTACATGACTTATCACATCTGAAGTTCAATGGAAAGAGTGCAACAACCGTCCTTGATTACACAATTGAATTAGTTCAATTTTGTTTCTTGAATGGCATTTATTATGAAGAAATCCTTGTGTAGTTATTTACCATTACATTGGTGGTTTGTGTGAAGAAATGATGTTATTCTTTACCCATTGCCTCTATTTCGACTTCCAAACAATTGGTTAATGAGTTTCATCATGTTTTGACAAATATGATTATCGAGATGTTCTAAATGAATTCAATGACTCTCTTGAATGTTTTTCTAATAGATTCCTCGATCTTTGTTATCAATTTCTTAGACGAGGGTCTGGATGTGGACTGGAAATTCTTGGATGAGAAGTTTCATTTATTAGTCAGGATGTCAAGAAAATATTATGAATCTATTAATAATGTTCTCTCAATAAAAATTAATTTCAATATCCTAAAGAAGAGCTGGATATGTGTTGTGTTCCATGTCCCCCTCCTTTTGATGTTTCATTTTTTCAACCTAAATTGACCACTAAATCAAAAGATCAATCTATTGATGAAGAGTTGTTTTTCCTTTCCCATCATTCCCATGATAATGTTTCATCTAATCCTATCAATCAACCATATTCAAATCTTGATATTCATCTTGTTGATCCTCAACCCATTACTAAATTTCAATCCTAGGACCACCATGACCCTCATTACTTCCTTTCTTCTGAATTATATGGTAATGCTTGTTTAAGTAACATGGATGAATCTTTGTTCCTATAAGAAGATTTAGATTTGCAGGAATTCCAAGTGGATTTTGATGCTATCACATTTTTTGTTGTTGTTTGTTTTCTTGTTTTAGATATTTGAAGGAAGTAAACGAAAGATAGTTGGAGTAAGGAAGAAGGAACATCACCAAGCGGAATAGCATTCTAAGAGGTAGGCACTCTTATTTGATTCTAGCTTAAGGAAATTTTCCATAGATTGTTTATTTGTGGCTAGACCCACTCTCCCAGGATACAGGAATTGTTTCTGTCCACAATGAGAATTTACCTACACCACAAATTGGCGACTCTGCTAGGGAGCAAATCCTTCTATTTGATTGATTTTCATTTTATGGTTTTGTGTGAACTTTTCTAGTATCATCATTTCCCCTTAGCTTTCTTTGCTTTTCCTAGTTTACTACTCTGAACCTGAAATTTATAGTGGAAAGTCTGGTTTTAGCCTTCGAAATTTTTTTTTTTCTTTGAATCCTCAGTCAACGCATTTATTTTGCTGAAAATCACGCCAATCAGGGCGATTTTCTAAAAAATAGTCGTGTCGACCCCCTTCTATAAATTGTTGTCAGTTAGGCAGTCACACCAATTCCTGTAGGTGAATATCAAGGTTTCCCCTACATCATAACTAGTGTGTCTTATCCTTCTGATTTCTGTCCCTTAACTTGCTTTTACTGTGTTCTCCCTTGCTGGAAAGCTCTTTTAGCTTGGTTTATATGCTTGTTTGGTTTGCATTTTCTTCGCTTGGTTTCTTGAGTTATTGGATGTTTTATAACCCTAGGGAATCTAGGTCATCATCCATTCACCCTTTTGTGTTCTCAACAAGTCAAGTTGGTAGTAAAGTTGCTCCTTGCATTTCATTTGTTAGTCCTTTTGTTTCTTCGATTTACATTTAACAAATTTGAAACATTTTTTTTGTTTTTTGAGCATCTGTTTTTGGCCATAGATCACATTTATCATATTGTTTTTGGTTGAGTCTTTTCATCATTAGTTTGAAAGGAATTCCCTTTTGTGCTTTGCATTTTCTCAACGTTGATTGTATTGGAAATATTTCATTGAACTGTTGGTCAAAGATTCGTTTTCTCATTTCATTGAAAAATACATAATTCTAGTTTGTTGAATCAATGTGTTACATTAGTTAGCATCATTGAAGACCAGAGTTGCATCGCCATTTGCATTTGAAATGAAATGAATTCTATTCACTAGTGAAAGGACTACTTGAAGTGCATTTGATAGGAAATATAGGAATTGGAAAGAGTTATTCATCACTTTCTTTTCAAAAAGCGAAATAGTGAAAGGGTAATTTTTCTTTCAATTGCTTGTTTGTTGCATTGAGTGTATCATTACTATAAACAATTCATTGAATTGAAAGGGTCTTATCTCATTTAGCTGCATATAGGAGTTTTTCGAGTCACATCGATAAGGCCTAAAAACTGAGACATAATTTCAAGGTAAACTCTAAAATCTATTTAGTTATCCTAAGGGGCATTTGAAACCTAAGGATCACATTTAGAAGGTCTAGTCTAGAGACATGTTCCGGCATCTTTAAACCTAGCAGTTGCCGTTCACTTCAGCACTAGACAGTTCTAGGATAGACTTGTGCTCCTCGTACCGTTGCGTATATAAAGGGAGACCCCACTAGGTTACAATCCTTTATCCATCGAAAGTCAAGTCTGTCACCGTGTAAACATGATACACTTGGTAGAAAATTAAATATTATGGAGCAATGGAACACATAAAATATTGCATAAATATAAACACAGAAAACGCACAAAACAAGATAGACACAGATATACGTGGTTCACTCATTTTGGGCTACGTCCACCCCAAATAGCCAGTCCTTCCTTTCTATTGTCCAGCAAAATGAAGAGACACAACCTACAGCAAATCCACTGTAATATCCTCTGTTTTCTCTCACAGTCTCACCTCTCTATTTCTCGCTCACAAACACAGAATACACATCTATCACAGCCTCAAATACAATGCCCTCATACAAAGAGAGGGGTTGCCTTCTAGGGAAAAAAACCCTAAAATAAACATAAGTTCTACCGTCAGATCATCCGCCTAATGAATGGCCCAGATTGACTAGAAATTACTATACTTTTACAAGGCAAATTTACATCTATTTTTAGCTTTTGGGGCGCTGCCCCCCGAGCCCCCGGACCCCGCAGCTAGGGGGATCAGCCCCCCCCGGGCCCCCGCATGGAGGGGTGTACAAAACTTCCTGGGGTATACCTCTGGCTGAAACAAATACCTTTGAACAATCATTCTCCACACACAACAATGTCCCACTTGGAGAATGATTGTAGAAACTCCATCGCTACTTCATTTGCTGGAAAATGACTCCTTTTTTGGACCTGGTTGTTTCTCATCTTCATCGTCATCCTTGAAGACCAATTGAAACTGAGCATGTTCTCAGTTTATCCCTGGTTAAAACTTTTGTTAGCATATCTGCAGGATTCTGGCTAGTGTGTATCTTTTCCAGCTTCAACTGTCCATCTTCCAACACTGATCGTATGAAATGGTACTTGAGCTGTATGTGTTTAGTCCTGGAATAAAATGTTGAGTTCTTTGCAAGATGAATGGCACTTTGGCTATCACTGTATAATGTGCCCATATAATGCTCCTTACCCAATTCACCCATAAACCTTTGTAACCAAATCATTTCTTTACTAGCCTCTGTAGCAGCAACATACTCTGCTTCTGTTGTTGAAAGTGCAACAACACTTTGGATTTTTGAAACCCAACTGACAGTTGTTCCACCAACAGTGAATAGATATCCTGTAGTGCTCCTCCTGTTATCTCTGTCACCTGCCATATCTGCATCAACATATCCCTGTAGAGAAATGTTTGAACCACCAAAGCATAATGCTTGATCTGTGGTACCTTTCAAATATCTAAGAATCCATTTCATTGCCATCCAATGTTCCTTTCCTGGATTGTTCATGTACCTGCTTACAACTCCCACTGCATGTGCAATATCAGGCCTTGTACAGACCATTGCATACATTAAGCTTCCAACTGCTGATGCATATGGAACTTTAGACATACAATCCACGTCTTCTTGGGTCTTTGGGCACATTTCCTTACTAAGTTTGAAATGGCTAGCAAAAGGTGTACTAACTGGTTTTGCATTGTGCATGTTAAATCTTTTCAACACCTTTGGTATGTACTCATTCTGAGACAATGTTAATTTACGGTTTTTCCTGTCTCTAGTTATTCTCATACCAAGGATTTGTTTTGCAGCTCCCAAATCCTTCATTGCAAATGAATTTGCCAATTTTCTTTTGAGCACATTTATTTCCTGCATGTTTGATCCTGCAACAAGCATGTCATCTACATACAATAACAATATAATATAGCTGCCATCATTTTGCTTTTTCAGATAAACACAATGATCAGAGTGACATCTAGTATGACCTTGTTCAGACATAAACTTGTCAAATTTTAGATACCACTGCCTTGGAGCCTGTTTTAAGCCATACAAGCTCTTCTTCAACCTGCACACAAGTTTCTCCTTCCCTTTCACTTCATATCCTTGTGGCTGTTGCATATATATCTCTTCCTCCAAATCCCCATGGAGAAAGGTTGTGTTTACATCTAACTGCTGAATATGCAAATCTCCAGCTGCTATAAGACTCAAAATAGTTCTGATTGAAGTCATTTTAACAATAGGAGAAAATATTTCATCAAAATCAATACCTTTCTTCTGTTCAAACCCCTTCACCACAAGTCTAGCTTTGTACCTCTGTTTTCCTCCATCTTCTTCCTTCAACCTGTAAACCCATTTATTCTTCAATGTAGTTTTTCATGCAGGCAACCTGACTAAATCCCAAGTCTGGTTATGCATTAAGGAGTCCATCTCTTCTTCCATGGCTACCTCCCACTTCTTCCTGCTTTCAACCTGCATTGCTTCTTCATAACATTCGGGTTCACCGGAATCAGTCAACAATAA
>APFE031123682.1:156098-168766 GCA_000404065.3 Pinus taeda | reverse complement strand
TGAGTTCTTTGCAAGATGAATGGCACTTTGGCTATCACTGTATAACATGACCATATCATGCACCTTACCCAATTCACCCATAAACCTTTATAACCAAATCATTTCTTTACTAGCCTCTGTAGTAGCAACATACTCTGCTTCTATTGTTGAAAGTGCAACAACACTTTGGATTTTTGAAACCCAACTGACAACTGTTCCACCTACAGTAAATACATATCTTGTAGTGCTCCTTCTGTTATCTCTGTCACCTGCCATATCTGCATCAACATATCCCTGTAGAGAAATGTTTGAACCACCAAAGCATAATGCTTGATTTGTGGTACCTTTCAAATATCTGAGAATCCATTTCATTGCCATCCAATGTTCCTTTCCTGGATTGTTCATGTACTTGCTTACAACTCCCACTGCATGTGCAATATCAGGCCTTGTGCAGACCATTGCATACATTAAGCTTCCAACTGCTAATGCATATGGAACTTTAGACATACAATCCACGTCTTCTTGGGTCTTTGGGCACATTTCCTTACTCAGTTTGAAATGGCTAGAAAAAGGTGTACTAACTGGTTTTTCATTGTGCATGTTAAATCTTTTCAACACCTTTTGTATGTACTCATTCTGAGACAATTTTAATTTACAATTTTTCCTGTCTCTAGTTATTCTCATACCAAGGATTTGTTTTGTAGCTCTCAAATTCTTCATTGCAAATGAATTTGCCAAGATTCTTTTGAGCACATTTATTTCCTGCATGTTATATCCTGCAACAAGCATCTCATCTACATAAAATAACAATATAATATAGCTGCCATCATTTTGCTTTTTCAGATAAACACAATGATCAGAGTGACATCTAGTATGACCTTGTTCAGACCTAAACTTGTCAAATTTTAGATACCACTGCCTTGGAGCCTGTTTTAAGCCATACAAGCTCTTCTTCAACCTGCACACAAGTTTCTCTTTCCCTTTCACTTCATATCCTTGTGGCTGCTACATATATATCTCTTCCTCCAAATCCCCATGGAGAAAGGCTGTCTTTACATCTAACTGCTCAAGATGCAAATCTTCAGCTGCTATAAGACTAAAAATAGTTCTGATTGAAGTCATTTTAACAACAGGAGAAAATATTTCATCAAAATCAATACCTTTCTTCTGTGCAAACCCCTTCACCACAAGTCTAGCTTTGTACCTCTGTTTTCCTCCATCTTCTTCCTTCAACCTGTAAACCCATTTATTCTTCAATGTAGTTTTTCCTACAGGAAACCTGACTAAATCCCAAGTCTGGTTATGCATTAAGGAGTCCATCTCTTCTTCCATGGCTACCTCCCACTTCTTCCTTCTTTCAACGTGCATTTCTTCTTCATAACATTCGGGTTCACCAGAATCAGTCAACAATAAATAATATAATGAAGGAGAGTATCATTCAGGGGGTCTACTTATCTTGGTAGATCTTCTAACACCACTTTCAGGTGTTGGGGTGCCTGTTGCTGTTGTGGTGGTTGTTGCTGTTGTGGTTGTTGATTATTATTATTTTCAGGCACCTTTACTTTTTCAGTGATTTCATCAAGAACTGTGTATTCCTTGTTTTCTTTTTCTTGTTTCTTTTCCTGCAACTGATTCTTAAGACCTTTTCATTTAATATTATATCTCTGCTCCTAATGATTTTGTGATTTTCATAATCATATAAGCGATAACCAAAATCATTAACACCATATCCAATAAAGGTACATTTCTTTGACTTTGGTTCAAGCTTTGTTCTATTTTCTTTATCAATATGGACAAAGGCCTCACAACCAAAAGGCTTTAAAGTAGAGTAGTTTACCTTTTTACCTGTCCATGCTTCCTCTGGAACACCACCATCCAAGGAACTTGAAGGCCCTCTGTTTATTAGATAAACAGCAGTATCTACAGCATCTGCCCAAAACTGTAAAGGCAAACCTGCATGCAATCTCATGCACCTTGCACGCTCCATGATTGTCCTGTTCATCCTTTCTGACACACCATTTTCTTGTGGTGTTCTTGGAACTGTCTTCTCTCTGCGAATTCCATGCTCTGAACATTACCTATCAAACTCTTTGCTGCAATATTCACCTCCATTGTCTGATCTAAGACACTTCAATTTCTTTCCTGTCTCAATCTCAACCAAATCTTTCCATTTCTTGAAAGTATCAAATACATCAAATTTATTTTTAATACAATAAATCCAAATTTTTCTAGTTGCATCATCAGTAAAAGTAACATAATAATGAGAGCCACCAAGAGATGATACCTGAGCAAGTCCCCATACATCTGTATGCACAAGCTCTAATTTTTCGCTCTTCTTTTCTTTCCTGACTCTGAGAAATCTGGCTCTCTTCTGTTTTCCATAAATGCAATTCTCACAGAAGTCTAAATCAACATTCTTCAAACCCAACAACAAATTCCTTGAGTGAAGAATCTTTATCCCCTTTTCACTCATGTGTCCGAGCCTATGATGCCATAATGTTGCATCTGCTCCTTTGGAAGTTAAAGCATTAACAGAGTTAGAAATACCATTGCATAAATATAATGTACCAACCTTTTCGCCTTTTGCTATTACCAGGGCTCCTTTGGTGACCTTCCAAGCTGTATCTGTGAAAGTTGTCACACAACCTTCACCGCCTAACTGCCCTGTTGAAATCAGATTTTTCTTTAGATCTGGAACATGCCTTACCTCCTTTAGTAGCCATTGGTTTCCATTCTGCTGTTTTACAAGAACCTTACCCATTCCAACAAATTTACAGGGTTTATCATCACCCAAACGAACTTGTCCAAAATCTCCTTGAACATAGTCATGAAAGTATTTCTTATCAGGTGTGGCATGGAATGAGGCCCCTGAATCTACCACCCAGGAATCAGTAATATTTTCGAAAGAAAGAATCAAAGCATCTTGTAACACCTCACCTATCACATTTGCTTCATGATTGTTTTCTTGCTGTGAATCTCCTTCTTTTCCCTTCCGAGATCTACAGTCTTTCTTTAGGTTTCCTTTCTTTCCGCATTTCCAGCACACTATCCCTGATCTGGACTTGGATCTGCCTTTCCTTGATTTACTGCAATATCCTAAGCTCTTTCCTCTTTCCATTTTTCTTCCTCTAGACTCTGCACTCAAAGCATTTCCCGATGTCTCACCGGAGCTTCTCCTTCACATTTCCTCACTAAGGATAGCACCGACAACATCATCAAACTTTAAAGTACTAGATCCAGAAACAGAGTTACTAATGGCCATTACCAAACCATTCCAACTTTCTGGTAATGAGCACAAGAATAGTAGAGCTCTAACTTCATCATTAAAGTTACCCCTACAGAACATAACTGACTTGTAACAGTATTAAAATCATTTAAATGATCTGCAATAGATCCACCTTCTGACATCTTCATATTAAATAACCGTTTCGTAAGAAATACCTTGTTTGAGGCCGAGGGTTTTTCATATAGTTTCTCCAATGCCTTAATTAAACCCTATGTCATTGTTTCCTTCGAAATGTTGAAGGCGATCAATGCTGCAAAGCACAGCCGTATTGTTCCGAGTGCCTTTCTATCGAGAAGGTTCCATTCTTCATCGTCCATATCCTTCGGCTTCTTTGACTTTCCGCCCAATGGTAGGTATAGATCTTTCTGATACAGATAATCTTCCATCTACATCTTCCTCAGCGAGAAGTTTTGGCCATTAAATTTCTCGACCCTAAACTTACCATTTTCTGCCATTGCTCCCACTCGAACTAGGAACCCTTCTTTCCTGAGAGTTTATCAGCCAAATAGACCTTCGGCTCTGATACCAGTGGTTAGAAAATTAAATATTATGGATCAATGGAACACATAAAATATTGCAGAAATATAAACACAAAAAACGCACAAAACAAGAGAGACACAGATATACGTGGTTCACCCAGTTTGGGCTATGTCCACCTCGAACAGCCAGTCCTTCCTTTCTATTATACAACAAAATGAAGAGACACAACCTACAACAAATCCGCTGTAATATCTTCTGTTTTGTCTCACAGTCTCACCTCTCTATCTCTCGCTCACACACACAGAATACACATCATTCACAACCTCAAATACAATGCCCTCATACAAAGAGAGGGGTTGCCTTCTAGGGAAAAAAACCCTAAACTAAACATAAGTTCTACCATCAGATCATCCGCCTAATGAACAACCCAGATTGACTAGAAATTACATACTTTTACAGGAAATTTACATCTTTTTTTAGCTGCGGGGGTGCTGCCCCGAGCCTTGCCTGGGGACCACTGGCCCCCGGACCCCCAGCCAGGGGGGATCGCCCCCCCGCCCCCCCCCCGGACCCTGCGAGGGGGCAAGTCCCCCACACCCCCCCGCGTGGAGGGGTGTACAAACCTTCCTGGGGTATACCTCCGGCTGAAACAAAGACCTCTGAACAATCATGCTCCACACACAACAACACTGAACAAAACATTCAGGGATATTTCCTACCCGTACTTCTCGGTTCACTGGGAGGTAATTTGCAGTTCATGGTTACCTACTAATCCTTTTTGCCTAGATCATCTTGAGTAGCCATTTTGATCTTTTTGACTTCATAAATATAAACAATGAAAATTTTAAGAACCACCTTAAGTTTATATAAATAATAAATGTGCAAATCCCCATGAAATATAGGAAAAATGGGAGGAGGTTTTATCAATAATATATTATGTATATATAATTTTATTGGTTAATATCTCACCATATTATATTATCTTGTAAGGTCATGGTGCATATTTCACTGATTATAAAATCTTGTTAGATCTTGGCAAATGTTTAACTGAATAATAAAACATTGTGAATCCTTGGTGAATGTTTTGTTAATGTATGAAACTATATATGATAATAGGAAAACATATTAATTAAACTATAATATAGTAACATACATGTTTGGAAAAAAGAAACATAATTTTTTCTTTCTACAAACAATGTTGCACATTTGAGTGGTTGTGTTTGTCAAGGTTCTTACTGTACACTCTTTCATATCCTTCTATTAGTTTTGATAATATTCCAGAATAAAGTTCTTGGTTTTTTTCTTGACCACCATTTCTGTCAATCTATCAAATTTCTTTCTTATTCCATAGACTCCAACTACGAGATAAAAAAAAAAACACATCAAGTTTGTTTACCCCAACATGCCAACAAGTAGCAAGCCCCAACTATATAATACAGGAAAGTGGTAGGTATCCCAAAGGCCTGAAGGGGATCTAATGGAAAGAAGTGACCATTGTCAGAAGCCTTCCAATCAATATATAAATATATAAATGTAGATTTATTATTATTTTGATTCAAAATATTCAATTAAATAATAAAATTTAATTACATCTCTTCCAATCTAAATTGCTTATTAGCATAATTCACTACATTCATATGTCTTGCATTTTTTGATAGCGTTGTAACATGTGGATTAAATTCTTTTTTGGTGCAAAATCTCTGCCTTTTAGGACAATATGGTGCAGTGGCCCAACCCCTACAGATCATTATGACAAACTAAGAATAACAGAGAAGATGAAAGGTTGTACAAACCATCATATTTTTCAAACAACTAATCCAACATCAGTACCTTAAATTTATCATGAAGATATCATATTGAGAACGTTTGAAAAATGGTTGGAAATCTAGGCAGTGACTATCTCTCTTTTGCAAGGGTGATGGAGAAAGATGATGAGATTTCACTGTTTTGAATTTTTTTTTTTTTTGTTAAATCAGAAAAATCAATATTAATGGAGATATCGGTATTTTTTACTAAATTTTATGAAGTGACTAAAATGTAGCTTTAACCATTCACCTTAAGATGGTTTTTACAATATAATTTCCTAAGTCTATTTAATATCTTCATTCCCATAAAACCGATATCCATCCTAACTCCACATATACCACTCCTATAGGGATGAAATATATTTATCCCTCTCAGCACTTGGTAGACCTGGAATTAAGATTGATCTAAGCTGATAGAATTTCCGCTTTAAGTAGTCTGTTCACATGAATACCATGGGTCAATACCATGCGTTATCATAAACCTAGAGCTTAAAAACTACTATTAGTAATTTATAAAAATTAATAAAATTAATAATTTATTTTTTATTTATTTTATTTATTTTAAACAAGTTAAAATGTTTAAGTGACATTAAATTACAAGATCTTTTTTTTACTCTTGATCTACCAAGCCTGGAGAAGGATCAAATATTTTTTCACTCTATGCTAGTTTGCATATCATGGTATTGATCCCTCTTGGGGCTTAGTAGATCCAAAGTTAAGATGATGGTTTAATTCCCCCCTTTAAATAGGTTACATTCCACATGAATACCATGGTTCGATACCATGTGCGATATTTATTTTAATTAATACTAATATTAGGGTTAATTATGTTTTTTTCATGGTATTAATAATAATTTGGCCCGCGGTATTTGGCCCGTAGGCTTCACCTAAATATAATGCATTTTTTGAGTGTTCGTAAATATAAGGTGACTTATAGAGTAAATATAAAAAAAATGTTTTATTTATTTACCATACCTCTCATTTATTTATATTTTTACTAATTTACCATACCTATTTTATCAATATGGTATTTGGCCCATAGGATTCACTTAAATAAAACCCCTTTTTCGAGTCTTCATAAATAGAAAGAGGGTTATGGACTAAATATAAAAAGAAGTTTTATTTGTTTACCATATCTCTAGTTTTTTTATATTTTTATTTATTTACCATACCTCCACTTTATTTATATTTTTATTTATTTACACCCTTGCGTGTTCATAAATATAAGGTGACTTATGAAGTAAATATAAAAAAATGTTTTATTTATTTACCATACCTCTCGTTTATTTATATTTTTACTAATTTACCATATCCCTTTTATAAATATGGTACTTGGCTCGTTATGGACTAAATATGAAAGGAGGTTTTATTTATTTACCATACCTCCACTTTATTTATATTTTTATTTATTGGGACCAAATACAACCTCCCAAACCAGAAAATGGGCAATTGTAAACAAATTTAACATTGAAAGAAGAAAATCAGGTGATTGTAATGGAATATAACCTCCCAAAATAGGTGAATCCGGTCAAATGAGTTTTTTCATAGTTTATCTGCCCTTTTTTTGGGTAAAATAAAAAAAATAATTATTTTTTAAATAAAAGTTGGGCTAAATATATGAAATGGCTGTTTTATAAAAATTTCGCCGCTCTAAAATGAAAAGCCCCTTAAATTTCACCCTTGGGCTAAAATCCACCCCTAAAATTTACCATAAATATAAAATATCATCTATGCGCTTATACTTTCGAGCTCATTTCAAGCCGAAAGTGATAGAGTCACCTTTGCTTCTGTCTCAACTCTTAAAAGATGAAAGAGCACCAGTTTGTTTTTGCGTCTTAAAAAATTGTTTCCCGTGATCATATAACATCCCTGTTAGTCTTTTTCTAGACCACATTGTGAGTATACCTTTAAATACATTTTAAAGCCTTCGAATCAATCTCTCTTCTAGTTATTTGAGACAAAATCATCGTGGTTGAATCAGTTGGTTTGCCTAGTTCCTCTTCCTCTCCTTTGTCTAAAAGATCATTTGAGGAGCCTTTTCTTGAATTCTCACAATCAGTTGAGGACCAAGATGTTGAGATTGGAATTTTTCTGAGTATTCAACATTTTTCATCTCGTTCTGCCCCTCCTTCAGATACGCGGTCACTTTATGACATTAGCCCAGAATCTCTGGATAATCCTATCCAGATTCCCGAGAGTCCACTAACTTCTGAAGCTGAGCTTTGACTAGTTGTTTATCCTCCAAATCCTTTGTTTCATCCTATTGTGATATCACCGTAGCATCTGTATAGTCTTGTATGGTCATCCAGGTATTCCTTTGGAATTATCCCCTTGAACATCTTCGGTAGTCCATTGTTGCCTGATTTCACCCATGGAATGAGAAGGTGGAATGCCGGCCTCCTCTCTGGGTCACTCGGAGGTTTCCACTCAATGCACAATCGAGGAGCAGGAATATCCTTTCCCTCTTGAAGGTTTCCCTTGCATGGCAAGCATTCCAACCAGTGTTCATGCTGAGTTACTGCATAATTATGTGAATTTATCTCATTTGGTTTTAGGAATGCCTACTACCTCCTCGTTATATCACAACCCTATCTGGGCATCTGGTGCTATGCCTACCTTAGGTCCATTCATTCGAAACTTGACCTCCCAACCAATGGCACATGCTATAAATACTTTAGTCCCGGTGCAACCCACCATTTTGAATCCTCTTGTCTCGTCAATCCAAGTAATCTATCTGGTTCAACCGGGAGTCTCGATTCATGTCTATGTCAATTCATCGATTGCTCCAGTGAGTGGAGAGGCTATGCCACCACCTGGGGGGAAAAGTACGGATGTTTCTATGGTGTTTGGCATAAACAATGTGAGTGGCTCACATGCTCACATGGTTGGAATGAACTAGCCCTCTTTGGGTGCCATTGTAAACCTTGTTGGTCCTACTGGATCGAGTAATGTCTAGTACCAATTTCTGAACCTTGTTGGTCCATCTGGGTCAAGTAACATCCAATACCAGTAGCCCAATATGGCCCATGTTCAGTACCAACCCCCTTATGTAACATATGGTTCACAAGTGATGCTTAATCCACCCTACGTTCCTCAGCCTGGACCTTATGTCTAGCTAGGTACATTTTTTGCACCTGGTGGATAAGGCCAGATACAACTTGCGAACATTAAAGGGGTCATTCTCGGAATTGTTCAAGTACCTTTGAGTAGTAAGGACAACTTCTATATTAGTAAGGAAACCCTCATTGCAGCAAGGGCCATCAATGCAGTAGCAAAGCCAGATGATGCTGCAATAAGGAGAACTGCAACAACCATAGGGGCAACCCTTACAACTGTTGTAGGAAACCATGCAACAGCAAGTGAAATATGTGTCGCAATCCTCCCAACTTATGCCTTCACAAGTTCAACCTCTGGAACTGCAGGGATAGCCTTTACAGCCACAAGGTCAGCCCTTGCAGTAACAAGGTCAACCCTGGCAACAACAATTGTTATACTCATATCAACAAGGTCGACCCTTGCAAGGGAAAAGTCAAGGCCAAGTCCTACAACAATAGGCGCAAAATCCTTATGTCCAAGGGCAATAGGTTCAACCTCCTTTTGTCGAATGACAATAGGTCCAAAATCCTTATGTCCAAGGGTAGCAAGTGTAGAATCCTATGTCCAAGGGAAACAAGTGAAAAACCTTTTCGTCCAGGGGCAGCAGGTCCAAAACCCTTATTCTTAGGGACATCAGGTGCAAAATCTATATGTCCAAGGCCAACAGGCTCAATAGCCTTTTAACCCATATGTTGCTTATCAACAGCCTATGCTTGGACAAGTTCAAGGCTTTCAAGGTCAGAATACTCCATACGGGCAAGGTAACTTATAGTGGGGGGGAAATAAAATTCCATATGGATAAAATCCTCCACTGTGGGGACAAAATCCTTACTAGGAGGGATGGGCCATGCCAGTTGGGTCCCTTTATCGACCTCAAATTCCTTTCAATACCCAATTTTTGTTCTTTGCTACACTAGAATCGCCATATGTGTCTAGACTCATGAATGACCTGATTCTTCATTTTCCATATTGGCCTCCAATTTCATCCAAGATCTCGAGCGATTGTCGAAAGTTTGAAGGAAAGGAGAAAGAGGATCCACAAGCCCACATGATGACATATCACCTTTGGTGCTCCTCAAATTCCTATGTTGATGATTCCATTCATCTTCGACTTTTCGAAAGAACTCTTACTGGAACCCATCTACTAACATCACTCAAGCAAGACACTATGACCCACATCTCTAATCACATCCATGAAAGGAGACGTAGGTGTTTCCTAATTAAGTTTCAGATTGTTGATCAGTTGTTGGCCAAGTGGTTCACCAAAACGTTTGTCAACAAAATTGTTGAGGCCATTTCTATGGGTGGATGTGTCACTGAGGAATAAGCCATCCCGCCTGCCCAGTATCTAGACCTCGTCTACTCATAATTTGACACATTATATAATGTGTTACGTGATGTGCCTATATCATCATCTGATCTGACGACATCTAAGTCTCCAGCTACACCTCCTATTGATGGAGTAATTGGTTCAGTGACTCAAACCCTTGCAAAATTTTCTTCCAAACAGAAGTCGGTCTCCAAAACTTCTCCCAATGATTCCTCTCAAAATTCATCAGGCTATTGTAAAACCTTAGAGGTTCACACTGTCTAGTCTACCATAGCAAACAAATCCTCTAAAGGTAAGAAGAAAGGCAAAGGCAAGGGTAAACCTGATGCCCTGAAACAGGGCCCTCCTAAGTCATCTGTTGGTGATGGTTCCCAATGGAACCCCAAATACCCCTGCCTCATCTATGAGGAGGGTCACTATACTAAGGATTGTCCTAGATGATCCAAAGTTAGTAGTTTACTCGAAGGGACCCTAGCTATCCTGAAAGAGCCCTTTCCGTCCCAGCAGACCCAAATGGTAGACTAGCCTCAGTCATCTGTTTCCACAAGTTCACAAGTGATCATGATGAGTACACTGATTAACATGGATACCAGGTGAAAATATTATCAAACTCCTACCATGACAGTAGGGAAAGAGAAAGAAGGTACCCCTTATTCTTCTAGCCCATCCAGTTTCGTTCCTCTCCATATAAAGTGACCTAATCCTGAATCTACCATTCGACCACCTTCTCGAGGTGTACTACGAAAGTCCTCATACAATCCTAATGCTCAAGCCACTTAACATTATAACATTGTTGAATATTTGGCTCAAGCACCATCAACTATGTCTGCTCTCGAGGTCCTTCAAATTTGTCCTTCTCAGCACGAATAATTATTGTTGGCTATTGGGGGTATTCATCCAGCTGACTCTAATCTTGTTTGTTTTGACCTAGAAAACCACATTCCACATTTACCTCATCATATTTCCTTTCTCATTCAGGTGATCATAAATGAGAAAACCATTCAGAGGACTGTCATCAATGAAGGTGCTTCTACCTGCATCATATCTCTCGCTTGTTGGAAGGCAATTCATTCTCCAACTCTAATCCATTCCCCTAATACTTTGGAAGCTTTTGACAAATGCAATTCACGACCATTCAGTGTCCTTCCCAACCTTGCCATCACTTTGGAGGGAAAGATGGTACACGTCGAAGTAGAGATCGTTGACGCTAATCTTAACTACAATAGTCTACTTGGATAGAGTTGGACCCATGCCATGCATGTTGCAACCTCCTCTCTTTTCTGTGTGATTTGTTTTCCCCAGCAAGAGAAGATAGTCATATTCAACCAACTGTCCTTCATTCCCTCTTCCTCCTTAGATGGCAATGTTCCTTATCTAAAGCAAACTAGTGCTCCTTATGAGAGTATGGGGAAAGAACTCTTTAAATATCTTGCCTTTATGGGTATTTTTCCTCTCCCGCCTCCTCATGTTTCCTCTATCAACATGATTTTGGTCAAGTTTGATATGTGGGTCATTCCCTCACTAGATCTTGCTGATACATGAGGCGAGGTTATGTCGTTAAGTCCCGCTGAAATTAATTACGTGGAATTTGTTTCAGCTTTGCCTTTGGTATCCTCTAATTGTGATGTTTTGAGAACATCTCTCGATGTGTATTCTCAATCCCCATGCATTGGTTCTTCGGAATCTCCCGATCCCATAGCCAAGACATTTATTTCTGATGAGAGTATGGAAGTAATTTCACTAGAGGAAGTACCTTGGAACGATACTCCTCATTGTTCCTCGTTCTTACCTAACCTGATGGTCATTTCTACTTGTCTCAGTAAGTTCTCTTCTCAGTTCCCAACCCTACCACTTCAAATGTTGATCATGACTCATGAAGTTTGGTTGAAAGGGAACATGGGTAATATTACCCTAATAATGCTAATTGATATTTTCATCAAGCCTAGTGTCATTGAAAATTTCCATATCGAGGTAACTTGTTCTCCAGAAGAGATCAAGCTCTATACTCATTTGTTCCAAGAGTTTCGGGATGTTCTTGCGTGGTCATATGAAGAAATGCTCAGCGTTGACCCATGTATAGTCATGCATGAGATTCTAACTTATCATCATGTGAAGAACATTCGCCAACGATTTCGTGTAGTGCACCCTAGAAAAGCGGTCACTTTCAAGGGTGAAGTTGAAAAACTTTTGAAAGTTGGATTTATTTATCCAATCCATCTTACATATTGGGTGTCTAATATTGTATCAGTGACAAAAAGCAAGGAACTATTTGGATTTGTGTCGATTATCGTGATCTCAATTGTGCATGTACTAAGGATAATTACCCCACTCCATTCACTTACCAAATCATTGATGAATGTGTCGGGAGTGAATTATTTTCCTTTATGGACAATTTTTCTAGTTACAACTAGATAAACATCGCGCTGGATGATCAAGATAAGACAACCTTTATCTATCCGTGGGGGACCTTCGTGTATAAAAATCTCCCTTTTGGCCTTAAGAATGTTGGGTCCACATTTCAGATAGCAATGTCTTATGCATTCCACGACATTTGGAACATCATTAAACCTTACTTGGATAGTGTCCCTGCTCACTCTTGTAAATTCCATGATCCTCCTAATCATCTCCGGGAAAAAATAAATAAATAAATAAATAAAAATAAACAAAACAAAAAAAAACAAAAATTAAAAAT
>APFE031123682.1:114855-153713 GCA_000404065.3 Pinus taeda | reverse complement strand
AATTACTCACCTACTCCAAGACACTAGCCTGATCTATATTGGTGCTTCAGAGCCCTAGTAAAAGAAAAATTTCTAAGTTGATTTTACTTTAAGCGTTGATTTTAATGGTTGTTCTTTAAGACAAAAGGTAGTGGAGATGAAACTGATGATGTGTAGACTTGACTCCAATTCACTAAAAATATGCACCTAGGATGATTTACACTACTTTTCTTTTTCAATGAATTCCCTAATTAAGAGAGTTGGAGAATGCAAACTTTTGATAAAAACAACTTTCTTAATAGACAATCAAAAAAACAATCTCTTTATCTTTTCAAAGCACACAACACATGACCACTCATTACTTGCACGAAAAATTCCTTTCTCTTTCAAAAACTTCAAATACTACTTTAAAACAAACTTTGCAAAGGAGATCTTTCGTATTTTTCCTATCTAATAAAGCATGTAAAACTAATCTAATCAAAAGCAATTTCAAGATCTATAGAAATCTATGAAAAACTCACTCAAAAGCAAATCAAAAGGAAATTTACCTAAAATCAAATCTAAAGAGGCAAAAGCCTACTAAGATGATTCCGGAATGTTTTACTCAGCAACAATCAAACCAAGGACTAGTTCATAGAGAATCATAAACCAATCAAAACAAAAAATCAAACTCTTTTCATTCTTTTCTTAAGAATGAAATTCACAACTTCAATCAACAAGCTACTTTGAAATTCCGCAAAGAGACAACACAAAGGTAGGTTGCTCACACAGGTAGACTTTACGACAGGTCCGACTCCTAAGAAGACTGACAAAACCAAAGAGATCCAAGGTTTCACAATTTCTAAAGTTGAAGTCACTACAGGACCAATGCAAAAATCAAAACCCTAAGGCGAGAACTTCTATGAATTTCAGTAAAACTCTTGACGCTAATGAAACAAGTTCAGGTGAAGATCTCTGATAGATAACCAGTGGATCTGGGCAGTAAAGACTAATGAAAGACAAAATCTAAAGGAAAAAATGGATAAAATGGAAATTTTCTCAATTTTGACAGGGTACGCAGGCAGCCTGTTTGCACAGGTGCGTGCACGCTCTGTGTACAAAGGTACAATGCGTACAGGTATGCACTGTGCCTAACACAGAAGGTGCGTACTACTGGAAAATTAAGAAAAACTAAATTCTAACTTAACTCTAAGCTAGCCCACCCAAATACATAGTCAAACAATCGAAAACCAAAAAAGAAATGACTCTTTTCAGATCAAAGTGTCACTCAAAGAAAAATCAAACACATCAATGGACTCCCCAGTGGAGTCACCAATTTGTCATGCGAAAAGAGTTAATCTTGTGGAAAAAACCAAGCTCCCTAGAAGCCTAAGACTTTCTAGTGACAAACAAGACAATTAAGAGCAATCCTTCTCTAAACATGCATTTACCATACAAGAAATCAAGTGTTTTAGATCCTAGTTGTAGTCCAACGCTGTTGTAGTAGTTTAGCCTCGTCGATCTGGATGAGCTCCTCCTTCACTTCGAAACCTGTATTCACTAACAATCAAATTATTAGATAGTACCTGAATATCTCATAAAATAAAACATATTCAACATACAGACCAAGGAGTATATGAAACAACTCATTAATAACAAATTGTTGAGAAGAATGGACTTATTTGTAATAATAGGAAACAAAAGATACCATTACAACCTGAGCCTTGGTGTTGTGCAAGTTCCTCCCAGGGTCCAGCAAGAATTTTCCTTTACTTTGATAAGCTCACCCACTTCCTAATGAAACAAGAAAGGATGGGAATCTCTCCTCACAAGCTTCTACAAGGAAGTCCTAATTCCAGCAGCATCTACCCTTTGTAATGTTCAGCTTTCAACCTCCCCTCCTTTGGCCCAATGCCTGTATTTATAATGTTCTAGAAGAAGTTAATCAAGTCCAACATCAATGGGATAAGCCCCTCTTTTGGATGGGGTAGCTCCTCTCTTGATGGGATAAGTTCCTCTTTCATAGGGATGCATGAACCATCTGGAGGCGCTCAATACACGTCAAACAATCTTCTAGAATGCTCTAGAAATGACCACAAGTAACTTTTTAAAGATGAAACTCGCGCTTTTTGACCTTTACAGGGGTATGCACCCATCCTTTGGTTTACAGAGCGTACAAGTACGCAGGTACAGGGTGTTTGGAGTGCGTACACGCAGGCAAGGTAGAGAGAACCTGCGTACCAGAGATAAACATGTTTTTAAGTGACTTTCTCTCTTTTTGAAGTTTGACATGGAGAGCAGAGGTATCAGGCTTGACAAGGAGGATAATATGACTATTGATGGAGCCATATTAACTGCAAATAGTCATGGTGACAAATTTTAGTGTAACAGTAGTGAGAAGTTGTATTGTCCAATGAGTTTTGTAGCCTGTGGGCCATCATTGCTTTACCAGCCAATGTGGAATAGACCATTTCTCTAGTTTTCTTGTGAAGTTCAATTTGGTCCATAGGATGAATATCCTTTGCTAAGACCTCCAAGTTTGTTCTAATGTAATCTGTTGCTGACTAAGGTTGTTGCATCTTTGGCTTGAAGTAACTCATTATCATCTTGCCCTCTTTAATGTCATAGGCTGACTTTAGTCTTTGCTGATTAGTGGGGGGCATTTTCAAGTATTGATTGTACATTTGAAGCCTCACTAGGTCATTCCTGGCCTTTATTTCTATGAATGTTTTCTTGATATCTAAGGCCTCTTTACTTTGTGGCCTATGGGATGATACTTTTACACTGTGTTGTCTCTCTAGCTCTTGCCTTTGTGAGCTAGTGGATGCTCCTCCAAAGGGAAAAGTTTGTTGGCTTACTACTCTTTCTTCTCTTTGGCTTTCTGTAGTCCCTTCAACTATTTCCTCTTCTGACAGAGGGTTCAGTCTTTGCCTTTTTTCCCCTGGCTATCCTGTACGTCCATTGGCAGGGGTAGTTTTTTCCCTGTCCCTCTTTTTATTTCTTTCCTCATTTAGAGGAGTTTGCAAAGCTGGACTTTCTGCTATATTGATTTGAGCTGGAGGAGTTGGCACTTGACCCTGTTCTTTGGAAATTTCAAGCTGATCCGACATTGTAGGTTGTTCTGTGGGCTCTATTTCTTTGCCTTTGGATGTTCCTATTGCTGGTATGTTAACTTTCTGTGGAGGCTGTTGAGAGGTTCCAGCAGTGGATGTACTAATTGCTAATTTTTGAGGCAACTTGAATGGTACCTGCCCAAAAGAATCCAGGCCAAGGGTTTTCTCAAGATCTCTCATAGCATTTTCTATATTGACCTGCTCACTAACATCTTCTACTAGGGTCCCCTATATCCATTCATCCAAGTTTGCAAACTATTCAATTTGTGGGATCCTATGGTGAATATATGGGGATAACCTGTTATTCATCCTTCTGTCACATATAAAATTGTTGGGGTCATATGGTACCCACCTAAAACTCTTTTGTAATCTAAGGTGATCTTCTAAAATTTCTTCAGCTTCTTTCCATGCATTCCTGTTATTGATGACAAAAGGGCCTAGCTGGTTCTTAATTCTTAACTGAGCTTTCTTCTTGGCACCACAAAAATGGACTAAATCTGCATTTATGATCTTCTTGAAATAGTCTAAGGCAAACAATCTCATGGGAACATACTTGGGTAACTTAAAAGGGCAAAATTCACACCCATACATCCTGATTTCTATGTGATTTTTGTATAGGTACTAGTCACCTATCCTGTATTGCTTAAAGAGCTGGAGAATCTTCTTCATGTCACCATTGATCCTAGGAGGGGAAACTCCTGTTAACAAAGTGGTTGCTGTATGGAAAATAGGTCAATGAACTCATTATAAGTGTAAGGGGACTCAATGGTATTATGAAAGACTGGACTCCAAAAGATTACAGACCTTGGATTTCTTTTGGTGTCAGGTTTCTTGATAGGGAAAGGAAAGTTATCTAACTGATAATATAACATAAGATGGCATATGAAAGAGGTGTATTTGAAAACTCCTTCCCTTTCCAAATTAAGGAATTGGTCATGGATCTTGTTGGCAATGTAGGAGGCATAGTCATATCTAATAGCAAGGGACTGCCCTGGAGTAAAGATTGATAGTAACACTAGGGCAATATCATCAACATATTCATTAGAGTTAAATCCCATAATCAGGGATATCATATCAACAATGAGCCTTCCAGTTTTAGTGAAGCAAGTTTGCAGATAAGGATGTGGACCCTTGAGCTGGTGCTTTGGTAACATGAAGGTTTGAGCGATACGGTTTACTTCTAATTGAGATAATTGAGAGGCTTTTTCAAGTAAGTACCCCATGTAAATAGGAGTGAGGGGCTGACTAGAGTGGAACTGCAACATTTCATTGATGGACTGATCAGTTATGGGAAAAAGGACTGTTTAGCTTGGGGACATAACAACTCTTTGGTTGGGATCATAATTAGCATAGCATTAATGAATTATGTCTGGGAAAACATGGACTGAGGGGAGGAAATACATGGGAAGGTTAGATTCCCACAGTAAAAAAATGTCAGACTTATTTAGATAACTATATCTGGCTTGGGAGAAAACCTGAAGATGGTTTTTATCACCAGATAGGTCTTTTATCTGAAAATATTTATCGGCGAGAGATAGAAAATCTAAGTTTTGTGGGCAGCGTTCATGGGTGCTACATTTAGGGCTATAGGGGTTTCCATATTTGGTTCTTGTGGATTCAAAAATGGAATTGGGGAATTCTGTAGAAAATAGGCAAGACAGTAGGTTGAGGATTTTATATGGCAGACACAGACTTGAATTAAAACTGAATTTGGCCCTTTCTTGTAGAATTTTCAGTAGGAAACCAAAATTACATGGTTTGAGTGTAAATTGGATAAATTCCTATAATTTTGAGGTGAACAGTGCCAAGATGGAAGGATAACAGGTTTTGGGATGCATCACTGCAAGTTTCTTGATCAGGTGGTAGTCTGAAAGCTCATACAGTTGACTCGGACGTTGTTTTGCATGGGAGCATGGGTCGCAGCGTATAATATTGAAAATGACCCTTTTTCATTTTATTTAACAAAACTGAGATTGGTAGGGTTTTTGGATTTATTGGGCGGATGACGCAAGTAGAGAAATGACTTTTTGTCATTTGTGAAGGGTGGTAAGCAATACGCGATCACACCGCTTTTAGGGCTGGGCGGTTTTGGGCCGGGGGCGAGCGATCATATGGACTGCACGACATGTGTGGCGGAGGTACGGGCAGAAAACCGCTTGGTGATCACGCGTTAAAGCATGGTCACCAGGGAGGTCACGATATATATCTCGGCTGTTAGATGATAAGGGAATGATCGGACGGTGGACAGGCGAGGGAGACAGTGGGCTTTACTGTGGGCGGGGACCAGTATAATTAACAACTAATTAACTATATGGGGGTGAATGTGAATGGTCAAGGGCAGTTCTTAATTAACCTTAAGGGTTAATTAATTCCAATTTGCGGAGCGGGGGATTAGGCTATTAATAAATTTTGGATAAATCTATTAATCCCTTTTTAAGAGTGTTTATGGTTATAATTAACCTGGGGCGAGATATATAAAATGTCAGGGATTTATGTATAATTAAATAATACGGGAAGGGGAAAGTTTTTTTGGATTTATATAATATGTGTTAAAGTTAATATGACACGGAAATAAGCGCTAAGTAAAACATTAAAGAGTATATTCAACTTAGGCTAGAGTGAAAAAGGGGTTTCTTAGGTGATATTGTGTTTTTTCCTAAGTAAAGTAGAAATCTGCTTCGGAAAAACTAATGAGAGTGAATGAATAATTTATGGATGGTTTTAAGTACTTAGGCTTTTCAATCATTGGGCCGAGGGTCCGGCCCCTCCAGAAGTCAGAGAAATGCTCTAAGCCCCTTTAATTTTCAAAGACCTTCATACTTTAGGGGGAAATTAGTGAAATCTCTAGGGAAAAATGTGAATGGAAGTTAACTATTTGACTTTGTTTTGTTTGAACTGCATCAAGTGAAATGTCTGCCTTGCACTTGTGATAAAAGTGAAAATCAACACATTTAGAGACATTATCCATCACAAGTAATTCTACAACACCATCTACCTACCCTACCTACTTAGCCTGACATTTTTTCTTCTTTATTTGGGTGCACTTAGACTGGAAAACCCTTATCAATCCTCTTTTCTTTTACATGGCAAGCCTACCTAAGTCTACACTTATTACATCCAAGGGCTCAAATTACATTGTTGAGCTCCTTCTTATTTACTCTACCTATCTACTTATCTGCTAAGTTTACACTATTTGGTCAGATATTTATTCACTATCTCTAAAACTTGAAATTCAAATATGAACTAGCCAAGCTTGAACTGTTTGACTATTCATCGATTGTGGCATAAGTTAACAAGCTGCACACAATTGCTTATTACAGAAAACGAAAAAGTAGTGGCATTTAAACTTGCACACTTTCCTGGTCTATTTTTATTTGGGGTTCATTTCTTTCATTTTTTCGACCATCTTTATTCTTTTTACCCTTTGATTTTTCTTTTAGGGTATACCCTCTTTACATTTTTTAAATTTTTGATTTTTTGACAATATGGAAAATCTTTGCAACAAGAAAGGTATGAACATATTATAGAGCTCATCAAGTCAATCATGAAATATGACACCTATTGCTATAGGAGCATAACAATATGAATTCAATTTGTCCTACAACCCCGAACTTCAAACTTCGAATTCTCTTCTTCGTATACTGTTCACTGCTATGATAATCTTGGCTCCGATACCATGTAGAATTTCCTGCAAATTCTCTACAAATCTACCTCTAAGATCTATGTAGAAAATCTGACTGTAGGTTAACTCAATAATGCAATATACCAAAGCAAAATACTATAATTTACTTCTATTATCAAACGTGTGGAAGCTTAAAGATCGAGTTGAATCAGAGCTGAACACATATAACCATAAGAAGAAGAATCAATACACATGAAACACAAAAAATACTTAGGTGAAATCCTCAGCGAAAAACCCCACTATCTGTATTATCATACAAGGTGGAAACACATCAGAATTATACAAAGACTTAGCTCTCATAGCTAGCCAGATCTCACTACAATCCTCCTGGATGCTCACAGGCAAATTCTCACAAGCCTTCCTCTCTACCATCCAAGCTCCTATTCCCTTGCGCAATTTCTCCTGGCTGATGCTCCTGTTACCAAGTGGAACACTAATCTCACACCCTGTAAAACTACGTAATCCTCCTGTGCATTAATCCTTCTGCATGCATGAGTTTCCTTTATAGGAGAAAACATGAAATTGATAGTACACTATCCTTGACATTTAGCTCAATTGGGTCTCTTTAAAAATAGACATGCATGAGTTTCTGATGAGGGAATCTTCAATTATCTAGAGTACACTAGTTGACTGAATGCATGCATCAACTGACCGATAACTCACAATTAGTTCCTCAAACAATTTCGAACTAATTTTACTGGAATTAACTCAGTAAAATGAGCTAACTAATTACAACTCAAATATAACTCAATCCTATCTCCTTAATTAAGGGATAATCTCCTTAATTTAAGGGATAATTATTGCATGACTTCAGAAAGACTTCTAACTTGAATTTATCCAACTAATTAATCCATAATGAATTAATTAATTAATTCCAAGTAGCTGGTGAGACTAAATTCGAATTTTAATTCAAGGAAAAATTAAAATTGGAATATTCTTGTTGCCACATTTCAATGGGAATGGCTAACACCAAAAAATGTTCATGAAATACGAAGTTTCATAGGCATGGAAGGTATTATCATGGATTTTTCGAAGGGTTTTCAAAGATAGCAAGCCCCATTACCGAGCTCCAAGGAAAGAACAAGAAATTCAATTGGACTGAAAAATGTGAAGAGGCATTCCAAATGTTAAAGGTGTTATTAATGACTGCACCAATTTTGAAGGTGACAAATATGGAACAATAATTTTTGGTTTGCACTGATGCCTCCAAGGAAGGGTTGGGTTGTGTTTTGATGCAAGAAGGAAGAGTAAATGCTTATGCATCAAGGAAACTTAGAACCCACAAAGAAAACTATGCAACCCATGATCTAGAAATGGCAGCCATTGTTTATGCACTAAAGATTTGGAGACACTACCTTCTAGGAAGGAAGTGTGATCTTAGGACTGACCATTGTGGTCTACATCACATAGTCACTCAAGACCACTTAAATGCAAGGCAAAGACGATGGTCTAAGCTAATTAGTGAATATGATTTTGATGTCACTTACATAAAAGGAATGGTAAATAGGGTGGTTGATGCTTTAAGTAGGAGGCCTCGGATATTTTCAGTGATTCCCTTAAAGACAAATTTGAGGGAGAAACTACTTGATTTACAATTTACATACACTTGCTATCAGGAGGTTAGCAAAATTTTGAGGGAGGATGAAATGAGGGTCCCAAAATATGAATAATACTCCCTTGGTAACTATGGACTACTATGATTTCGAGGAAGGATATATGTACCACCGAATGAAGATATACGTCAATTAATCTTGAATGAAAAACATCGTGCAGTATACATGGCACACCCTGGTGTTAAGAAGATGCATGCGGACCTGAAACCACTCTTCTTTTGGAAAGGGATGAAGAAGGACATCATAAACTTGGTAGCAAGATGCTTAGAGTGCCAACGAGTAAAAGTTGAACACAGACATCCAGCAGGATTATTGCAACCCCATGAGATACCAAAATCAAAATGGGAAGTTATATCAATGGACTTCATTATGGGACTACCAATGACCTCAAGAAGACATGATTCCATATTTTTAGTGGTGGACACGTTTACCAAAAGCACCCATTTCATACCAGTTAAGACTACATATAAGGCACCGGAAATAGCAAGAGTTTTTATTGATGAGATTATGAGATTGCATGGAGTGCCTAGGAATATCATATCTGATAGGGGAGAAGTGTTTACAGGAAGGATTTGGACCAGTTTCCAAGAAGCCTTGGGAACCCAGTTGAACTTCAGCACTACTTATCACCCTAAGACAGATGGGCAGACACAGAGGACGAATCAAATTCTCAAAGACATGCCTCAGATGTATGTGATAGACCAACAAAAGAGATGGGAGGAGTTTTTACCCCTCATGGAATTTTCTTACATTAATTTATCAGAGTTCCATCAAGCTAGCACCATTTGAGTTCTTATATGAAAGACCTTGCGGAACACATCTCAGTTGGGACCAAATAGAGGATTGAGAATTAATAGGACCAGAAGTGGTGCAAGATATGGAAGAAAAAATGACTATAATTAGGGGAAGGCTAAAATAATCATAAGATCGACAAAATATCTATGTTGATGCTCATGAGATAGACCGAAGTTATGAAGTGGGAGATAGGGTGTTCTTGAGAGTAAAGCCCAAAACAATCTCTATAAGATTTGGAAAGGGAGAAAAATTGTCTCCACGGTTTGTGGGACCTTTTGAAATCTTAGAAAGGAAAGGGATGGTGGCATATAGGCTTTCCTTACATCCATCTTTAGAATCTATGCATAATTATATTTCAAATCCTTTGCATGTTATTGACTTTGGTCATTTGCAGGGTTCGGATGAGGAAACAATAATGGCCGAACCAGTTCACATACTGGACCAGCGAACCTTGCAACTTAGACGACGGTTAGTGGACTAGGTTAAGGTCTAGTGGGACAACTATAGTCCCAGTTCAGCTACTTGGGAGGATGCCAAGGAGATGCATCACAATTTTCTTTACCTATTTCAAGGACTTAGAGATGAAGTCTATTATTAAGAGGGGGTATATGTAGTGCCCCGCTCTAGTTAACTGACAGTGATATGACATTAACATTTATTTAGCACTAAGGCCCACACATTATTCTTTGAGGACCTCAGATTGAGGATCCAGACACATGACTCTATTATTAGTGGTTGTGATATTAGTGCCTGTGATGTTTATGTATGTTATCCATTGATATTATGATGAAGATAGCATTAATGGTTGTGTATGTTATCTATTGGTATTATGATGATTGTAACATTAATGGTTATGCATGTTCTCCATTGATATTATGATGATTGTAGCATAAATGGTTATGTTTGGTCTCTATTGAATTTATGATGATGATGGTAGTAAAGGATATGTATTCTCTCTATTGATATCATGATGATGATAAATTTGATGGATATGTATGTTTTCTATTGATGTTACGATGTTGATAGCTTTGATGGATATGTATGTTTCCATTGATGTTGTGATGATGATAACCATCATGGATGTGTCCCCTATGTTACCTACTTGCATTAGTTCTAGTCAACAATGAACAATGATGTGAATGACTAGGTGATGTTGATGATGCTATTATGACAATGACTAACACCGAGAGACCTTGTTACTAATGATTATTGAGTATGGCAGGAAACCACCAGAGGCACTCGCATATGACGAGTTGACGACACCTAGTTTGACGAAAATTTATGTTTTGTCTTTGAAATTCTAATTCAATTTTGAAAACCTTATATATATGTTTATCTATATTCTGATGATGTGTTAGTGGTGGCAGGCACAAATTATTTGCTTCACTGAATGACTGACATATGGGTGATGGGGTTGTACAATTGGATGGAACTACATGGGAGGGGTGGGACAGTGTCCTTGATCTCACCCACTAGCACTACCGTCGTGACTTGCACTGGAAAGGTTGAAACACCTTCGCCTTGAAGATCATGATGTCATGGGGGTAGGTCCCAAAGTTGGGCTGCTCATTAGGATATTACTGGGGGGTGCGCATCAAGGTAGATTCCTTGATCCCTGACACCATTATTATCACTATAGCAGGTAACATAAGGGATGATAGTGGTCTTTGTCATTACACCTACACTTTCCCCTCATAGCCACTAAATGTTTGAAGGGCAAGTGGTGTGGAACCCTTGGAACTTCAGGGGAAATTCTTGAAGGGCACGACCAACTTGGCACCTTGGCATCAGAAATAAACTATTAGGCATGACATCCTTAGAACTTCAAGGGAAGTTATTGAAGGGCATGACCAAACTTGACACCCTTGGAATCATTAAAAATAAATAAATTAATAAATATAATCAAGATATGAAAACTAGGTAAATTCACATCAAGGGTAAATGATGTTAGAAACCGAGGACATTAAATCAAGAATAAAACTTGGGTTAAGAGGATCATAGATAGAAATAAAATATTTTACCTTAAAAACTCCACCCTTCCCATATTGGAAAATATTAGGTAAATAATGTGATTTAATTAGGTAAAAAGGGGAAAGATGGACATAAATGTAAGGATAAATATTAATCCTAAAACATTTAAACCTAATTAAGAGAAGAGGATGGTGAATTAAAATAAGATTAATAAATTAAATATTAGAGAAATTTAGAGAACCTTCATGTGGCAACAACCAACATAAGAATATCCATCTAAGAGATAACTTCAGTTAAATTAGGGAGTAGATAGGGGATCAAATCTTCACTTATCAATTGACTTTAGTAATAAACACAAATTAAGGGAGTAAAAAGGGGGATCAGAGACAACTAAGAGAAGAAATAGGAATCTTGTTGAGGTGAGGAAAAATATTATTTTTAAATTAATATTTAAGTAAACAATTTTGGAGATCCTTGAAGAGAGAATGACATGTGGGTGGGTGAATAATCAAACTATTGGATTATCAAAAATAATTAATTATGTATGAAATGCCAAGTGTCACCTATGAGAACTCCTATAAAAGAAAGGAAAAGTGATGGGAGAAGGAATTTTTCTTTACCCTATTGTTGGATGGATGAGACTATGGCAGAGTAGTGACTATGATCTATAGTGAGTTTCGCGAGCTAGAGGACTTTAGAGAGGGGACTCATGAGCCAAGGAGTGCTCTCCTCTACTAGCTAATATGTTCCTCTATTGTACAACCTAATTGTAGGTTGGGGTTCTGCTGGGAAGGAGAGTACCCAAGGAGTAGGCTAGGAGGTCAACCAGTGGGTCATTGCACTCAGATTAAGCATGTCGACATTCACACTTGGAGAATAAATTCCAGCTGTTGTAGTTAAGGAAATTTCACATGGTGTCAAAGCATATCAACGCATAGGGTTTGTGGGAGTAAATCAACTCACAACATAGGAAGAGAAAGATGCGGGTTTATAACCCAGTTTATTTTTCTTCGGATTTTTGGTTTCTCTGTGTTTCCAAATTTTCAAATATGGTCACAACAGGTTTGAGAGATTAGGATAGACTAGATGGAGACTCTAACTTTGATGTTTGGAAATCTAGAATGTATTTTCTATTGGATGAGTTTGGACTAAAGGATTGTGTGAATAATGTAATATATGTACCAAGAGATCCACAACAATTAGAAAACTACATAAAGGAGAATTCCAAAGCTAATAGGATTATCCTTGATGGAATCAAGGACCATATGTTACACAACATTTTGTCACTCACCCCGTACACCCTGGTCCTTGATCCTGGACGACCTCTACAGTGAACCCCACATGCTTTTCCGTCATGGAGAAAATCCCATTATATCCCTCTTCATGAGCAGATCATTTCCCTTTTGCACCATTTCCCCTTAAACTTTTTTTTTGCCCAGTTTACAAGACCGATGCTAATGGCCTTTGTCTCCCCCGCGCCGATGTGTAGATATTAGCACTACTCCTCGCGTCGACTGAAGCGACTAAGCTGTGTTCCAGTTGCATCAGTCTTGTTATGGAAAGTTTTTTAAATTAGAGTTGAAGCTTCTAGCTCTAGAAGCTCTGTAACAGAAGTCTGGTAAATGGTTTGGCCGGATGGGGTTGAGGATGACAGTTTGGGCTTCTTTCCCCTATAATGATGGAACTACCTCAAAGGATAAGTCCTTCTCCCATGAGAAGTGGAACCATATCCCATCCATATTTCCTATATAAACCTCCCTTCCTCCGAAGCACAAGCTAGTGTGAATGTTATAGTCACAATTGAAAGTTTTGGCAGAGAAATTGTTGAGTGTTGATACTATTTTGGAGTAGAAAAGCAAGCTATTACTAGTTGTAGCTACCTAGTTGTGTGAGGGAGAAGTGTGTTTTGGTATGGAGTGAAGCCTAAAGGGAAGATCTTTAAAACTATTGTTGTTTGAAGCCATCATGGAATGCTAGCAGAGGTGTTTGGGAACCCGGTCTTGTTAGAGGAAGACTACAATGTCAAGATGAATGGTTGTAATCTCTATTTAATATTAATATATGCAACTATTGATTGATTTCCTACATGTTTTGTAATATTACATATCCATGTATTAATGCTTCTTGACTCGTTAAGTAGGTTGAATTACAATTTGTCTATTATTATGTTTGTGTTTTGTTGTTGTTTACTTGTTTCAGGAACTTGAAGAAGGAAGCGAGAGATTGTTGCAGAGAGAAAGTGAAGACTTCATCAAACAGGATAAGCAACCAAGAGGTAGGCCCTCTTGATTGATTCTAACCTAAGGAAATCTTCCATAGAATGTATCTATTGTGGCTAGATCCATTATCGGGCTAGAGGAATTCGTTCGTGTCTGCACTTATAATTTTACTTCACCACAAATTGGTGACTCCACTGGGGATACCAATCAATTTGTTGGTTTTGGATTTCATGATTTCTTAAGAAATTTTCTAGTGTCACATTTTCCCTTTGGTTCTGTTTCTTTTCTCCTACTTACTAGCCTAAGTCTAAAATTCATAGTAGCAGATCTGGTTCTTGTGTTGAAATTTTTTTGATTTTTCCTTAGTTACCTCAGCTAGAGCCCTTAATTCGCTGACAGTCACACCGAATAGAACGAATTGCTGAGGAACAATCACATCGACCAACCTCTAGTGCTCATTGTCAGTTAGGAAGTCGCGTCAATGCCTGTAAGTGAAGATTAGGGCTTGACCCCAATCTTGGCCAGTGTGTTCTTCTCTTGTGTTTTTGACCCCGTGAGCTTTCTGGATTGTTTTCTCTCTTATTAGAAAGCTACTTTTCATTTGGTTTTTCTTGCTTGTTGGCTTGTCATCTTCCTATTTGATTGATTGAGTCATTGAGCAGCCATTGCAACTAGGGCATCTAGTTGGTCGCCCATTCCACAGTTTGTGAACTCACCAAGTCGGATTGTAGGTGTGTTTACTCCTTGCGTTTATCTTTTGGTCCTTTTTATGACTTTGACCTCTTCTTGCACAAGTTTGAAAAAGTTTCGTTTACTAGCTTGAACGTCTCTTTCTGGCATAGTTACATTATTGGCCTTGTGTTTGGCAAAGTCATGTTTCATTGATCTGAATGAACTTCTCTTTTCATGTTTTCATCTACTTGAAGAGCTCGTTGTCTCGAGAACTTTTTCATTGAAAGATTGTATGCAAAAAATTTGTTTCGTTGTTTCATGAGAAAGCATGACATTCTAGACTATTACATCATTGTGTTATAAAAAGTTGCATCTTTTTTAAGACTAGTTGCATCATCGTTTGAAAAAGGAAGATGATTTTTCATTTTGAAAGGACTAATAGATAAGTGCTTGTCAAGAAATTAGGAATTGGAATGCATTTTTCATTAGTTTTTTTTTTTTGAAAAACTAAGGTAGTGAAAGATCATTTTGGTTTCAGTTTCTTGGTTGTTTGCATTTGATTGAGTGGTTTCTACCCTCTCTAGTGTAGGCATTTCATCGAATTGAAAGGGTCTTGTCTCATTAAGTTGCATTTTAGTTTTTTTTGAGTAGCATCGCTAAGACCTAAAAATTGAAACTTAACTCAATATCAACTCTAAAATGAATTCAATTAACCTAAGGCACATTTGAAATTAACGATCACATCTAGAAGTTCTAGGTTAGAGACATGTTCCGGCGTCTTTAAACCTCACAGTTTTCGTTAGCTTCAGCATTAGACAGTGCTAGCATGGATTTGTGCTCCTCGTACCGTCGAGTATATAATGGGAGACCCCACTAGGCTACTATCCTTTTATCCTTAGGAAGCCGATTCGGCTACCTTCGAAACTGATACACCAAACACAGCATTCAAGGAGATTGCCTGCTCGTACTTCTTGTTTCTCCAAGAGGTATTTTGTAGTTCATAGTTTCCTAGTAATCCTTTTTACCTAGATCTTTTAGAGCAGTCATTTGATTGTTTTGACTCATTAAATTTAAAATATCATTTGAGCACTTGCCCTTTCGAGCTCATTTCCAATCAAAAGTGATAGAGTCATCTTTGTTTCTTTCTCGTCTCTTATAAAATGAAAGAACATCAGTGTTTTATGCATCTTAATAATTGGTTTCCCACGATCCAAAACATCCTGTTAGTCTTTTTGACCAAATCATGAGTTCCCTTAAAAGGACATTTTAAAGCCTAGAAGTTATTTGTTCTATCAACTAAGACAAGGTCATCGTGGTTGAACCATCTGGTTCACCCAATTCCTCTTCCTCTCCTCTATCTAAAAGATTGTATAAGGAGCCATTTCCTGAGTTATAAGAGTCATTTGAGGACCAAAATGTTGAACTTGCAATTGTTTTGAGTGTTCAACCATTGTCATCTCATCCTCTGCCTACTTTCGATTCAGCGTCATCTATTGATCTTGCCCTGGAATCTCTGGACAATTCCGTTCGAACTCCAGACAACTTGTCGACCACTGACATTCAGCTTGGACTAGTTATCTATCCTTCGAACCCTCTGTTTGACATTGTTGAGATATCACCACAGCATCTTTACAGTCCGTACGACCAGCCGGGTGTTCCTTTACAACTATCCCCCAATACACGTTCGACCATTCATTGTCGTCTGTTTTCAAACATGGAACCCGAAGGCAATTCTCTAGTCACATCTCCGTATGAGTCCAAAATTTCTACTCCACACACTATTAAGGGGGAAGAATTGAAATTGTAGTTCCCTCCCAAGGGTTTCCCTTATTCAGAAGGTATTCCCGCTAGTTTTCCACCTAACTATGTGTCTTTGGGGCACTTAGTTTCAGGCACACCTAGTGCCTCATCACTCTACCATAATATTGTATGGACATCCCTATGTCAGGTCCCTTCGTCACGAACATGACTTCCCAACAGGCTGTTACTTCAGTCCCGGTGCATCCCACCATTCTGAATACCCTTTTATCATCGATCCCAGTTACACGTCAGTCACAACCAATAGTTCAAAGATTGTCTCTGTTAATTCCTCTGTCCCATTATTCAGTGGCCAAATTGTGCCACTGCCTGGGGGGCAGAACCTGAATGTCTCTATGGTGTCAGGTGCCACTAATGTGAGCAGCTCACAAGCTCACATGCTTGGTATAAACCAGCCCTCTTCTAGTATTATTTATAACCCTGCTAACCCTATTGGATTAAGCAATGTCCAGTACCAACAAGTTCATAATCCCGTTGGTCTTTCTAGATCGAGCAATGTTTAATATCATCAACCCTCTGGGGCTCAGGTCCAATATCAAAATCCTTACGTTCCATATGGTTCTCAAGGATTGGTTAATCAACCTTACACCCTCCAAGCTAGGCAGTACATCTAGCTTGGCTACGACCAGATTCAGTTCAGTAATTTCCTGGGCACTGTTCAAGTACCCTTGCAACAGTAAGGACAACCTTTACAACAACCAAGGTAGCCTTTGTTACTGCAAGGGAAACCTTTGTTGCAACAAGGGCTCTCTGTGCAGCAGTAAGGAAAAATTATTCTGTAGCAAGGTCTCCTACAACAACTGTAATGTCAATCCTTACAGTAGTTGCAGCAAGCCACATAGCAGTAGATGCAATATGCTCTGCATACCTCTCCACTCATACCCTTGCAGGGCCAACCTCTGCAAACCTAGGGACAAATTTTGCAACCGCAAGGTCACCCCTTGAAACAGCAAAACCAACCAGGGCAACAACAATCCTTGTATACTTACCAACAAGGTCAACTCTTGCAAGGGTAGGGTCAAGGTCAAGTCCTGTAGCAGCAGGCCCAGAATCCTCTTATCCTTGGTCAACAAGTTCAGAATCCTGCCAGCCAAGGGCACCAAGTACAAAACCCCTACGTCCAAGGGCAACAAGTGTATCAACCTTATGCCCAAGGACTGCAAGTTCAGAAACCTCTTGTTCAAGGACAACAGGTTCATCAACCCTATGTTCCAGGACATCAGCTCCCATATCCATATGTCCAAGGTCAACAGGCTCAATAGCCTTTTAACCCATACATTTCCTATCAACAACCTATGCCTGGACAGTTTCAAGGTATTCAAGGTCATGATCCTCCCTATGGTCAAGGTAATCTTCAATGGGGGCAGCCTCAGATGCCATATGGCCAAAATCCCCCACTATGGGGCCAAAATCCTTACCAGCAGGGATGGGCTCCTCCTTATGGTCCCGCCTATCTATCTCCCATGCCTTTTAACAGTCAATTACCTTTCTTGGCTACACTCGAGTTGCTAGATGTATCACACCTTATGAATGAACATATCCTTCATTCACCGTACTAGCCTCCAGTGCCGTCCAAGATATCAAGTGATTTCCCAAAGTTCGATGGAAAAGCTAAAGAATATCCTCAGGCCCATGTGATGACATATCACCTCTGGTGCTCGTCAAACTCATACGTGGATGATTGCAGTCATCTTTGACTTTTCCAACGAACCCTCACGGGTGCCGCCCTGAAATGGTACATCGGTATACCTTGGAGTAATTTCCATGACTTTAATTCGTTAGCCATGGCTTTCCTCATGCATTTTCAGTTGTTGGTTCACTATGAAATTGGCACCTATTTACTCACAATGCTTAAGAAAGACACCATGACACACATCTTTGATCATATCCACGAACAGAGACGTAGACGTCACCTGATCAAATTCGAGATACCTGATCAGTTTCTTACTGAATGGTTTACCAAATCATTCGTAGCCCCAATTGCTCATGATATAGCTTTGGGTGGATGCATCACTAAAGAGCAAGCCATCGCTCGTGCCCAGTACTTGGATCTGGTTTACTCTTAGTTTGGCACTTTATATGAGTTGTTACCAAATTCTCCGTGGCCATCATCTGATCACACAACATCGAAGCCACCAGTTGTTCCTCTTGTTAATAGAGTTATTGGTTCAGTATCCCAGACCCCTAAAACTTCTTCCAAATAGAAGTCAGTCTCGAATGCTGCTCCTAATAGTTCATCTTAGAATCCACCATGCCTTGGTAAAACCTCAGAGGTCCACACCATCCAGGCTACCGCAGCGGACAAATCCTCGAAAGGAAAGAAAAAAGGCAAAGGAAAAGCTAAAGTCGATGCCCCGAAATAGGGTCCTCCCAAATAATCTGCTGGTGAATCTTCGCAACAGAATCCCAAGTATCCCTGCCTCATTTTCGAGGAGGATCACTACACTAAGGATTGTCCTCAATGATCCGAAGTTAGTTGCCTGCTCAAAGGGACCCCTGTTGTCCTTAAAGAGCCATTTCCATCTTAGCAGACCCAAATGGTAGACCAACCCCGATATGCTTCCTCTGTATCTCAAGTGTTCAAGATGAGCACGCCTATTAATGTGGCTACCCAATTGAAATATTATCAAACTCCAGCTCTGGCAATTGGGAAAGAAAAAGAAGTTTCACCTTCTTCTTCCTCTACCCCAAGTTCTGACCCTCTGCAAATTGAGCGCCCTAACCCTGATTCGACTACATAGCCACCCTCTCGAGGTGTACTGTGGAAATCCTCATATAATCCCAACACCCAAGTCGCTTAACACTACAATATTGTTGAGGATTTGGCTCAGGCATCATCATCCATGTTAGCTTATCGAGTTACTCCAAAGCTATCAGCTATCGGGGGCATTGATCCTCCCATTCTCATATGTTGAAGACCTCTGTCAATATGTATTCTCAATCCCCCTAGCTTGGAACTTTGGAATCATATGATCCCTTAGCTGAGACCTTCCTCGCTAATGCAGGTATCATGGAAATCATGTCTCTCAAGGAACCACCATGGATCGATACTCATCATCGCTCCTCATTCTTGCCTCACCCAGTGGTCATGTCTACCACTTTTGAAGAGTCCTCTTCTCCATTTCTGTGACTGCCTCTTACTCATAAAGTATGGTTGGAAGGAAATTTGGGTAATATTACCCAAATGATGCCGATTAACATTCTATCAAACCCGGTGTCGTTGAACATGTTCATATCAGGGTATCTTGTTCTCCAGATCAGATCAATACATATACTCATCTATTTCAGGAATTTTTTGATGTGTTTGCATGGTCTTACAAAGAAATGCCTGGCATCAATCCTAGCATTGTGGTGCATGAAATACCAACGTATTTGCATGCAAAGCCTATTCGCCAATAGCTTCGCTCGGTGCACCCTAGGAAGGTCGCTGCTATTAAGGTTGAAGTTGAAAAGCTTCTCAAAGCTGGGTTCATTTATCCCATCCCCCTTATAGACTAGGTGTCCAATATTGTCCTGGTGACTAAAAAACAAGGCACAATTCGTGTTTGCGTGGATTATCGAGATCTTAATTGTGCCTGTCCTAAAGACAACTATCCTACTCCCTTCATTGATCAAAACATTGATGAATGCGTCGAGAGAGAGATATTTTCCTTTATGGATGGTTTTTCTAGTTATAACCAGATTAATATTGCACCGGCCAACCAAGAAAAGACAACCTTTATCTACCCATGGGGTACATTTGTGTACAAGAAGCTCCCTTTCAGCCTAAAAAATGCTAGAGCCACATTTCAATGGCCAATGTCCTACACATTTCATGATATTCGCAACATTGTCTAGCCTTACTTTGATGACCTTCCTGCCCATTCTCATAAGCACCAAAATCACCCAGACCGTCTTCGACAGCTTTTTCTACGTTGTAGACACTATAACATTTTTTTAAATCCACACAAATGCGTTTTCTGCATGGAATATGGACGACTCCTTGGCTTCATCGTTTCCAAGGATGATATTTTCCTGAATCCGCTAAAAGTCGATGCCATTATGTTAATAAATTTATTGCATAACATAAATAATTACCGAGAGGAATAAATATAAAAATAACCAGCAATAACCATAAACACATACATACAAATGTTTATCTGGGAAAACCCCAAATCGGGGGAAAAACCCAACCTAATAAGATCTTATTAGCATTGGGCAAAACCCTGGCCATTCCGACCAAGTGAGCCTTCACCGCTCACCTCTAGGTCTTGCCTTACAATGAAGTACTTCTGGCCTTTTATAAGCTCAATTACATATAATACCACAGGCAGAATAATATGGGTGCACAATACCATGTGCCCCAAAACCATCACTGTTTAACCTGGTCAACTTTGACTCTATCCCGAGTCAAGTTTACCTAACACATTATAAATCTACCCCCTCCATCTTCACTGCACCAACTCCAAAGCTTACAAGGAAAGGCCAACTTTCTCTGTCGTTTTATACCCAACTATGTCGGGCAAGCCACAAGATTTACCCGGTTACTCAAACAAGGAACGCCCTTTGCATGGGACGAGGTGGCCCGAATGTTTTTTGATGATCTTAAGGTCGTCCTCATAAATGCTCCTCTGTTGCACCCGCCAAACTATTATCGAGATTACTTCCTTTACCTAGCCACAACCCCTAGCACCATTGTTATGGTTTTGGTCCAAGACGATGATGAAGGCAGCGAACATGTGATCTACTACCTTAGTCAGAATCTCCTCGACACTAAAATGAATTATTCACATGTCGAGAAGTTAGCTTTAGCTGCCATTCAGGTTGTTCAACAATTTCGATACTACAACTATAGTGATTTCTGAATGCAACCCTATGAACTATATCCTAACTCGTTAGTTGCTGGGGGGCAAGTATTCTAAATGGATATTTATCCTGCAAGAATTTGATTTGGTCTTCACTATGGCCAAATCTAAGAAGTCACTTGTTTTCACTAAATTGATTTGTTCCCTTCCCTCCAAAGCTCTCCTTGTTGGTGCAGATGAACAGCTTCCAGATGAGACCCTTTTCCTAATTAACACCCTTGATCCATGGTACGGTGATATCATCTTGTATCTCCAAAACTCCACGTTTCAATTTGCGTTGACCAAAGATGATAGTCGAACAATTCAGCATCATTCCCAACCCTACCGTATTATTAGTGATACTTTATATCGTGTCAGTGTCGATTTTGTTCTTCGTTGATGCCTCACAATCAAGGAAGCTGAAGGAGCTCTCAACGATTGCCACTCCGGGGCATGTGGTGGTCATATGTCTGGTTACGCTACAATTCAAAAAATCCTTCGCGCTAGTTATTTCTAGACGTCCATCTTCAAAGGCTGCATTCTTGCCGTCCGAAAGTGCCACGAATGCCAAATTTACCAACACAAGATGTGCCCCCCACCCACTCACCTGCGCCCCGTCATTACCATTGTTCCCTTTGCCAAATGGGGCATCGATTATATGACATGTAATCCTAGTTCGGCCGGGGGGCATGGCAGCTGAAAGAGCTCTCAATCATTGCCACTTCGGGGCATGTGGTAGTCATATGTCTGGTTATGCTACAACTCAAAAAATCCTTCGCGCTAGTTATTTCTGGACGTCCATCTTCAAAGACTACATTCTTTCCATCCATAAGTGCCACGAATGCCAAATATACCAACACAAGATGTGCCCCCCACCCACTCACCTACACCCTATCATTACCATTGGTCCCTTTGCCAAATGGGGCATCGATTATATGACATGTAACCCTCGTTCGACCGGGGGGCATGGCTATATTATTGTCACTATGGATTATTTCACCAAATGGGCCGAAGTGATGCCTTGATCTAGGTGGATGTTGGTGGCTACCCGCCTATCCCATTTGGACCCCCACAATTGTCTCTTTGAATTTTTTCAGTTTCCTAAATTGTAGCACAGTTTACTACTTTTAGCAGTTTTTCGGGTCCTAAACTTCCAGAACCATTTTGAGGCCCTAAACGACGTTTTTTGGGAACTATGGTAGCAAAATTGGACTAAGGACCCATGTTGCCCTTCCCAAAGTGGTAATCCTCAAATACATCTTTCTAACAAGCTATTGTACGTCTCAAATGGAGATCATATGCCAAAGTTACGACCCCGAGAAATTGATGTACCAATTTACCCAAACGAGGCCCACAATTTGGCGTTTCATCTTCTAGGGTTAGGTTTTGGAATGTTAAGGGTTTTTCATGGTTTATCAACAATAAATAGGCATTTGAGCCTCATTGTAAGACAGCTCAAAGGCATGTAGCCACCACATCTCTTCTCAGAGATAAGCTACCATCACCCTAGCTGGTTTATTTCCAACTCTGTTTGTAAGCATATTTCAGTATTACATTAATGAAATGAACTATTATTTCCACTGCATTTCTGTGTTTATGGTTATCTCTGTAATTTGCTACGTTACAATTTAAATCTGGATCAATGATATTAGAGGGGTCTACTTTTTCTCTATTTTTCTTTGCATGTCCCCAACGAGATCGGGATATAAGGAGTTAGGGCTTGAACTGGTCGAACCTTTGCAAGACCAGCCTCGCAAAACCCGACGGCCTCACATGGCAGATGAAAAGAAAGACAAGGGAGTAGGAGATTCTATCAAAATCTTGCTCAAAGAATCCCTCGAGTGACAAAGGAACGTGATGATGGACAAATTTGCCCAAATCCTTCAGCGGCTACCCAGGGGCGACAGATCAGCTTCCCATAGCTACTCTAGAAATGCCACATCGTTTAAGATACAATTTAATTTTGAAATACCCATATTCGAGGGTCAAATAGATATAGATGCCATAGATAAATGGTTAAATCAGCTAGAGGATTATTTTTCTATTCATTAATTTTCGAGTCGGGAAAAGATTGTTTTCGCTCTTCTCAAAGCAACCCCCCACATCAAGGACTAGTGGAAAACCTACTGCGAATAGAAGAATGAAAGCACAAGCTCACTATTTTCAGCCGCAGCCACTTGGGATTCATTCCAAGATGATGTTAAGGAGCAGTACTACCGTGTCAAAAGCTATGAGGACAAATACATCAAATGGACCACACTGCGGCAAGGGCGGGACCAAGATGTGTTGCAGTTCACAAACATTTTTCATACCCTTCGCACACAGTTGGGTATCAAAGATTTTGATCTGCATCTGGTACTCAAATATTGCGGCTGCCTACACAGATACATCTAGGAAGATATGGAGTTCCTGAACATTTCCTCGCTCGGCACGGCGTACCGATACGCTATCAAAATCGAGCAAAAGTTCAAACAGAGGAAGCGAGACTTTGGATCTACAAATCCAAAGACCAAAGGACAAAGCTAAGGCGGGGTGGCCAAAGACAACCTATTAAAGCAGTAAGAAAACAACAACACCACAACGTCGAAAAAGGATACAGGAAAGTGGTGTGAGTTCCACAAGAACCCCACTCACAACACAAGTGAGTGTCAAACCTGTTAGCTCCTGCTGCAGCAGGTATTCATTTCTCATGATTGGCGTTTTCACAGGCCAAATATGTCGTACTTTGCTTGCTGCAATGCTCCATATTTTCTCAAACAGTCTCCAAATGAAGAAGGCTACTTCAAGTTCATTCAATTTCCTTCAAATTTTGTAAAGTTATCCCGGTATCGCTACTTTCAGTTAAAGGGAGGTCCAAACAGTTTAATCTTGGTATCCCTAGGTTTAAATTTCCTGTTTTAGAATATAGAGATTGTAATTCTGTCCAAATAGTTTAATCTTGGCAGATTCTTAGATAGGTAGAGAAACAGAAGAGTCCAACAGTTTAATCTGGGCTCTGGAAGAACTAAGGGTAGTATGTAGATAGGAAAGCATCAAAAGAAAATGAATGACGGGTTTGCAAGTCTAAGTGCACCCCCAAGCAAAAGAAGAAAAAATGCTAGGCAAGTAGGCTGGGTAGGTAGTTCTGAGGCTGTTGAATTGCTGACCAATTCCAAGTTTTCAGGTATCATATCATGCAGAACATAATCAGCAAAGATTTGTAAGCAAAAAGGCTCAAAAGAGGTATAACTGACTCCCCTTCTCTATTTTCCCCAATCATTAACTAACTTCCCCAAAAGAGGTCAAGATCTACTTGACGCCTCTTAAGTTCCATCATCTTCATAACATTGGTTTGAGTAAAGATCTGCTTTACTCAAAGTTGTTCCATATCTTCTCCCGAAGTATGGTCCTACCCCCTTGTAACAGCCTAAGTTCTCCCGAACTTAGCGCTTTCTTACCATCTCCATATTAACCACTAACATTATTATGTAGCTCCCTATTTTTCCCGTCCCCGTATTAATATTAAGTAAAAATCCCTTATGTAATATCCCTCCCCTGGTTGAAAAATAACCATATCAATTCCCGGGAATTGTTCAGTTTATCAGAAACTAAGCAAGAGCCCCGACCCCCAAACCACCTCCCAAATACGATGGACTCCTTCCAAAGTATAAAGTTCCCCCGAGGTAGTCGGACCCCTTCCGAAACCTTATATGACCTTCACACCCACTTACTTACCTTTTCCCCTCAAAACCGTTTTCGCGTCGCAACCTCGCACTCTCACATTCATGCAAAACATAGCCCATCCGTTGCCCGCCGATGCGATATTGCGATATCGGCAATCGGCGATCACAAACACCAAGTGTCCAATCCATTCACCTCTCCGTCTCCACCGATGCGATATTGCGATATCACCAATCGACAGTCGCAAGCACCAAGTTTCCAAACCAATTCCCCCCATTCCCCGCCGACGCGATATCGCGATATCGCATCGGAGTCTCTTTACCACAATACATCCAGTATCTCACCACGTCGCTCCGTACCAGGGACCCACAGTTGACGTCACCCACCATACAGCCGACACCATGCTTACGTCAGCAGCCAGAAAGCCGAAAGGCTTCGTGCGGGAAGAAAAATCGCACTTCGAAGCTCCAGATCAAGAAACGGAGGCAGTTTCCGATGCGCAATTAGCGCGAAACACTAATCGCGCATCACTATGGGAAATAGGCCATTTCGAGGAATCTTCAGGGAATCTTCTGAATGCTGAGCCCATTGCGCGCCGAAAGAGCCCGAAAATCGCCCGATTGTGCCAAAGGATTCGGTTTAAAGACAACAACAGATCAATCACAGAGTTTAAAGTGTATCAGATCAAATCAGCAGGCATCAAGCGTGTCAAAGAGTATCAGTCGACGACGGAAACCATCAATGTAGCGGCAAAGTGTATCAGTGAATATTTTGAGCAGTGGCCTGAAGCAAGAGAAAATTTAATATCTTCTACCAGATTCATAGAAGGAGGGTGAAATTACTTGAAGCTTTCAAATCATAATTATTGCACATTCAATTCACACCAAAGCCGAACTTCAGCCCCAAAGCTCAATCACTCCAGCAGCACTGCATCTGGTCCCCAAGGGCCACCTCGTCACCTGTTCCGATCCAGCTGCCCCCAGCGCAGCCAAAAAGATTTACTTGCATTTAATTCCAGCAGCATTTGGATTTTTGAAGAGTTCTAAGCAGGCCTGTCAAGGTCACTTGTAATGATGTCTTCCTGATATTTTGTTTATAAATACCACCCGAAGCGATATTGTGAAGGGTTGGTTGGTTGGTAGTAGTATTTGTTGGTCAGTTTTCTTTCCAACAATTTCTCTGAGTAAAGGCTCGCACTGTAACTGTCATATTTTTCATAATCAAAGATTGCTGAAAGCATGGATTGCGAAACAACTTATTGTTTTCTCTTGGCCAAGGAATGATCACAGAATTCCTGTGTCTCTGCATGATCCAATAAGTGTTTTTCTTCCCTGTCTATTTTATGTTTTATCGCCTTTCCGCCTTTCTAAGTTGCAGGAAAAAAGAATAGCTTAAGATTTGTTTCATTACACCTTAAGTTCAATTTCTGCACTTTTCGATGTTTTCTTCAGAAATGGTTATGAGCTTGTATTCTTAAATGATCTGGTTTACCCCGTTTCTTTCGCATATGAGTGCATGTCTTTGGAATTCTTAACTGCTCCGGGATCCCACTCATCCACTTCTCCTCTTTGTCAGCATGATGAAATGATTCTCTTTTGCCTTTCATCCCTGATGTTCATTCCGTATTTTCAGCAGACCGAGTATTGTATCCTATGTGGCTATCCCACTCCGTATCCCCTTGTGATCAAGAAAACGCTCGCATGCCTCAATCTGTGACTCCATGCCCAATGGTTCAAAACTTATAACACCTTACTGTGCCTCTTTATTCGAGAATCCTACCTTCCTTCCAATCACAGTCAACATTCCCTTGAAGTCAGAAAGCTAGCCTAAAATCATCAACTAAGGTTGAATCTAGATCAACTAAGGTTGAATCCAAAGGAGAGAGCCCTCTCCGATTACAGGTGGGCTAGAACTTGCAATCAGAAGATTGGTTTGTGGTTACCTCAGCCGTATCCCTAATAGGAGCCTAGGGACAACCTGAGTGATAACATAATGGCGACTCCACTGGGGACCTCCTCAGATAAATCAATGCAACCACTCTGCAACTCTACAGTGGAAGAAACCAACTTGTAAAAGCCTCGGTTGACCTGTATATGTGCACTCCATTGGGGATTCAAGTGCTCGGTTCATCTTTAAACCCCACTGGAGGAAGTGCTCTTATTTTTGAAGGCTTGTCACGCTTAGTTCTGATCTTTGATGGTGGACAGAGATCAGGCACTTCAGAGTCCAGACATCCACCTGGCGACTCCACTTCAATTTCAAACAAAGGCTCCACTGAGGAACGAACCAAATGTTACAGCCAAGTACCCCATGTACTAACAACAAAAGAGAATGACCGAATCTTGGGAAGAACTTCCGATAGAAGAAGCTTTAGAAAAGTGCAGAGAAAGTTTATCAGAGTTTGAGCTTGATGACAAATTTTTCAGAAAGGTATTGTCAAAAATACCTGGCGGCTGGAACAAACTGTTCCTTGAGTTTGTTGTGGAAAAATATGAGAATGAAATTGAACTCTTGGGAGCTCAAAGTCAGTCTTATGATTTCTACAACCCTCAAGAGTTTTGCCAAAATCTTCCTCCTCCAGTTCAACGGGAAATAGTGGTGTCTCCTGAATTACAGTTTGAGTATGATCTGGGTTCCAAGGGAAAGACAGAAGGATCAATGGCTAGGGTCATTACCGACGATGTAACTGATCCTTCCAACCCAAAGAACCCGAAATCATGCCTAAGCTTCCATGCCCATATTCAGGAGGGAACACTGTTGCCTGAGGACCTGAGGATTCTGTGTGATCTGGGATCCAAGGGAAAGATAGAAGGATCCTCTGCTAGGCTCATTAGCGAAGATGCAGCTACTCCCCTCGACCCAGAAGGTCCCAAATCATGCCGAAGTCTCCCGTCCTCAACTCAGGAGAAGATGACGCCACCTGCTAATGCACAGACTCTGCATGATTCTATTGAAGATTCAAAAGAAGCAGAGGAAGTTCTCTCACAAGGTAAGTTCATTGATCCAATCGCAGATTACATGGAACTTTGGCTTAACAAAATTTTGCTAACATGTTTTCTCAGTGAAGACCGTAAGCTTCAGTGGCAAGTGATGGAGGCCACAATTTTGGTTGTAAAAGCATATGCCCGGATGATGCTTTTACGTTCAGAAACGATCAGTCAGCAAGATTATCTTGTTTCACAGTTCCTTAAATGGCTGCACTGGTTATTTGATTTTACCTAATGGCAAAGCAGTTGCTGGTTAGGGTAGGTAGGTAGAAGGAATAAAGCAGCCAGAGAAAATAAATTTTGCAGAGGACAACAAGAAACTAAAAATCAAGGCGTTCTGGCTTGTTGTTCTTGACTTCTCGCAAGGAGAAGCCATCCCTGAGTGGAGCCATTGTTAGCTCCTGCTACAGCAGGTATTCATTTCTCATGATTGGCGTTTTCACAGGCCAAATATGTCGTACTTTGCTTGCTGCAATGCTCCATATTTTCTCAAACAGTCTCCAAATGAAGAAGGCTACTTCAAGTTCATTCAATTTCCTTCAAATTTTGTAAAGTTATCCCGGTATCGCTACTTTTAGTTAAAGGGAGGTCCAAACAGTTTAATCTTGGTCTCCCTAGGTTTAAATTTCATGTTTTAGAATATAGAGATTGTAGGTCTGTCCAAACAATTTAATCTTGGTAGACTCTTAGATAGGTAGAGAAACAGAAGAGTCCAACCGTTTAATCTGGGCTCTCGAAGAAATAAAGGTAGTATGTAGACATGAAAGCATCAAAAGAAAAATGTATGATGGGTTTGCAATTCTAAGTGCACCCCCAAGCAAAAGAAGAAAAAATGCAAGGCAAGTAGGCTGGGTAGGTAGTGCTAAGGCTGATTAAATTGCTGACAAGTTCCAAGTTTGCAGGTATCATATCATGCAGAACATAATCAGCAAAGATCTGTAAGAAAAAGGCCCAAATGAGGTATAACTAACTCCCCTTCTCTGCTTTCCCCGATCACTAACTAACATCCCCAAAAGAGGGCAAGATCCGCTTGACACCTCTTGAGTTCATCATCTTCATCACTCCGGTTGAGTAAAGATCTGCTTTACTCAAAGTTGTTCCATATCTTCTCCCAAAGTATGGTCATACCCCCTATAACAGCCTAAGTTCTCCCGAACTTAGCGCTTTCTTACCATCTCCATATTAACCACTAACATTATTATGTAGCTCCCTATATTTCCTGTCCCCGTATTAATATTAAGTAAAAATCCCTTATGTAATATCCCTCCCCTGGTTGAAAAATAACCATATCAATTCCCTGGAATTGTTCAGTTTATCAGAAACTAAGCAAGAGCCCCGACCCCTGAACCACCTCCCAAATACGATGGACTCCTTCGAAAGTATAAAGTTCCCCCGAGGTAGTCGGACCCCTTCTGAAACCTTATATGACCTTCACACCCACTTACTTACCTTTTCCCCTCAAAACCGTTTTCGCGTCACAACCTCGCACTCTCACATTCATGCAAAACATAGCCCATCTGTCCCCTGCCGATGCGATATTGCGATATCGGCGATCGACGATCACAAATGCCGAGTGTCCAATCTGTTCACCTTTCCTCTCCGCCGATGCGATATTGTGATATCGCATATCGGCAGTCGCAAGCGCCAAATGCCCAACCCAATGATGCCCCTCTTTCCCCGCCGACGCGATATCGCGATATCGCATCGGAGTCTCTTCACCACAGTCAATCCAGTACCTCACCACGTCGCGTTGTACCAGGGACCCACAGCTGACATCATCCACCGTACAGCCGAAGACATGCTTACGTCAGCAGCCAGAAAAGCCGAAAAAGCTTCGCGCAAGGATACAAGTCACACTTCGGAGCTCTAGATCAAGAAACAGAGGCAGTTTCCGATGCGCGAATAGCACGAAGCACTATTCACGCATCGCTACGGGAAATAGGCCATTTCAAGGAATCTTCAGGGAATCTTCTGATTGCCGAGCCCACTACGCGCCGAAAAAGCCCGAAAATCGCCCAAACGTGCCAAAGCATCCGGTTTGAAGACAGCAGCAGATCATTCACAGAGTTTAAAGTGTATCAGATCAGATCAGCAGGTATCAAGCATGTCAAAGAGTATCAGTCGACGGTGGAAACCATCAATGTAGCGGCAAAGTGTATCAGAGAATATCTTGAGCGATGGCCCAAAGCAAGAGAAAATTGAATATCTTCCAGCAGATTCACAGAAGGAGAGCGAAACTACTTGAAGCTCTCAAATCATAATAATTGCACATTCAATTCGCACCTAAGCCGAACTGCAGCCCCGAAGCTCATTCACTTCAGTAGCACCGCATCTGGTCCCCAAGGGCCACCTCCTCACCTGTTCCGATTCAGCTTCCCCCAGTGCAGCCAAAAATATTTACTTGCATTTAATTCCAGCAGCATTTGGATTTTTGAAGAGTTCTAAGCAGGCCTATCAAGGTCACTTTTAATGATGTCTTCCTGATATTTTGTTTATAAATACCACCCGAAGTGATATTGTGAAGGGTTGGTTGGTTGGTAGTAGTAGTTGTTGGTCAGTTTTCTTTCCAGCAATTTCTCTGAGTAAAGACTCGCACTTTAACTGTCATATTTTTCATAATCAAATATTGATGAAAGCATGGATTGCAAAACAACTTGTTGTTTTCTCTTGGCCAAGGAATGATCACGGAATTCCTGTGTCTCTGCATGATCCAATAAGTGTTTTTCTTCCCTGTCTATTTTATGTTTTATCGCCTTTCCGCCTTTCTAAGTTACAGGAAAAAAGAATAGCTTAAGATTTGTTTCATTACACCTTAAGTTCAATTTTTGCACTTTCGATGTTTTCTTCAGAAATGGTTATGAGCTTGTATTCTTAAATGATCTGGTTTACCCCGTTTCTTTCACATATGAGTGCATGTCTCTGGAATTCTTAACTGCTCAGGGATCCCACTCATCCACTTCTCCTCTTTGTCAGCATGATGAAATGATTCTCTTTTGCCTTTCATCCCTGATGTTCATTCCATATTTTCAGCAGACCGAGTATTGTATCCTATGTGGCTATCCCACTCCGTATCCCCTTGTGATCAAGAAAACGCTCGCATGCCTCAATCTGTGACTCCATGCCCAATGGTTCAAAACTTATAACACCTTACTGTGCCTCTTTATTCGAGAATCCTACCTTCCTTCCAATCACAGTCAACATTCCCTTGAAGTCAGAAAGCTAGCCTAAAATCATCAACTAAGGTTGAATCTAGATCAACTAAGGTTGAATCCAAAGGAGAGAGCCCTCTCCGATTGCAGGTGGGCTAGAACCTGCAATCAGAAGATTGGTTTGTGGTTACCTCGACCATATCCCTAATAGGAGCCTAGGGACAACCTGAGTGATAACAAGACCAAGCAGTCGCTGGTGGCCGAGTTGAAGGCTTCTGAATCAGATGCATGTTCTGACCCTGAGCTAAAACCCGACAAGGGGAATGGCAAAGGGAAGCAGATCATTGTTGTAGATCCCAGTGCCACTATTGCCACCGCAAAGATCCAGAAGAATGAGCCTGAAAAGCTAGAGGAGGGGGAGCATCATTTCCACTCACAGATGTGGGTGAAGGGTTCACTGCTACAGCCAAAAGAACCTTGTTTCAGCAAAGGTCGTGAAGTGGTTGGGCCTACCGACTACACGGCACCGGCAGCCGTACAGTATCGGGTGGCTTTGCAAAGGACGAGATCTCAAAGTTTTCCAACAATGTCGCCTTCCCTACAACATCAAGCCCTTCACATACGAGGTATTGTGTGATGTTACACCTCTGGATGTTTGTGATGTACCATTAGGCCAGCGATACTTGTGGAGGCGACATGCTATGTATGATTCAAGGCCTCGCGTTGTCATTATTTATTTGGATAGTTCATTATACAGGACACCGGAGGTAGCCCCACCTACCGCCACCTCTTTGATCACTACCAAGAAAGGAAGCAAGCTCATCTCCCAGACTAGGAAATTCATTTTATGTCTGGTTCGCTCCCAAAGTAAGGGGAAGTTCGTTGCTACATCCATGACCCCCGCAAAGGGTTCCTCCATGCAGCAGCAGCAGTAAAGGGATATGGTCATGACAGAACATAGGAACAACTTCTCCTCACCCACAGGGGTACCACACAAGTTTTAGGTGGGCAAAAAAGTTTGGTTACATATACAAAGAGAACGCCTTACCAGAACCCATTAGAAACTCAAACCACTCCAACATGGTCCTTACACCAGAACCAAGGCTATGGGCAACAATGATTTGAAGCACAACATTCCTCCATTCCTTAGCTTGCACTGAGTGTTCAATGTGGATCGTCGTTGACCATGCTTCCCACCATTTCCGGACACATCAGAGACTGCAGAACAACTCACCAGAGACCCAGCTCAGCAGAAGCTTCCTCATCTCAAGGAGGAACTCAACACAATGGAGACCATTGCTTCCTAAGGGGGGAGGAATGATCCAAATGGATGTTGGTGGCCACCCACCTATCCCATTTGGACCCGCACAACTATCTCTTTCAGTTTTTTCAGTTTCCTAAACTGTAGCACATTTTACTATTTTTAGTAGTTTTTCGGGTCCTAAACTTCCGGACCCGTTTTAAGGCCCTAAACAATGTTTTTTGGGAAATCTGGGGGTATCATGGATCCATGGATTGCTGTTTCCCTTATTAGAGTGGTAGTGCTCGGATAGATATTTCTAACGAGCTATTGTACGTGTCAAACGGAGATCGTATGCAAAAGTTACGACACAAGGAAATTGATGTACCAATTTTCCCAAACGAGGCCCACAATTTGGCGTTTCATCTTCTAGGGTTAGGTTTTGGAATGTTAAGGGTTTTCATTGTTTCTCAACAATAAATAGGCCTTCGAGGCTCATTGTAAGATAGTTCAGAGGCATGTGGACACTACATCTCTTCTTAGAGATAAGCTACCATCGCCCTAGCTGGTTTATTTCCAACTCTGTTTGTAAGAATATTTCAGTATTTTATATTAATGAAATGAAGTATTATTTCCACTAAATTTCTCTGTTTATGGTTATCTTTGTAATTTGTTGCATTCCTGTTTAAATCAAAATCAGTGGTATGTGAGGGGTCTACTTTTTCTCTATTTTTCTTTGCATATCCCCAACAAGGTCGAGATATAAGGAGTTAGGGCTTGAACTGGTCGAACCTTTGCAAGACCAGCCTCGCAAAAGCTGACAGCCTCCCATGGCAGATGAAAAAAAATATGAGGGAGCAAGAAATCCTATCAAAATCTTGCTCAAAGAAGCCCTCGAGTGACAAAGGAACACGATAATGGACAACTTTTCCCAGATCCTTCAATGGCTACCCAGGGGCAATGCATCGAATTCCCACAGCTACTCTGGAAACACCACACCGTTTAAGGTACAAGTTAATTTTGGAATACCCAGATTCGAGGGTCAAATAGACGCAGATGCCGTAGATAAATGGTTAAATCTGCTAGAGTGTTATTTTTTTGTTCATGAATTTTCGAGTCGAAAAAAGATTGTTTTCGCTCTTCTCAAAGCAACCCCCCACGTCAAGGACTAGTGGGAAACCTACTACAAGTAGAAGAATGAAAGCACAGGCTCACTATTTTCAGTTGCACCCACTTGGGATTCATTTCGGGATGCCATCAAGGAGCAGTACTACACTGTCAAAAGCTATGAGGAAAAATGCATCAAATGGACCACACTGCAGCAGGGACGGTACTAAGATGTGTCAGAGTTCATAAACATTTTTCATACCCTTTGCACACAGTTGGGTGTCAAAGATTCCAATCTGCATCTAGTACTCAAATACTGCGGCTGCCTACACAGATACATCAAGGAAGAGATGGAGTTCCTGAACATCTCGTCACTCGGCACGTCGTATTGATACGCTGTCAAAATAGAGCAAAATTTAAAATAGAGGAAGTGAGACTTTGGATCTGCAAATCCGAAGACCAAAGGACAAAGCCAAGGCAGGGTGGCCCAAGACAACCTGTCAAAGTCGTAAGAAAAGAACAACAACACAAAGTCAAAAAAAGACACAGGAAAATGGTGTGATTTCCACAAGGGCCCCACTCACAACACAAGTGGGTGTCGGACCAAGCAGTCACTGGTGGCCGAGTTGAAGGCTTCCAAATCAGATATATGTTCCAACCCTAAGCTAGAACCCGACAAGGGGAATGGCAAAAGGAAGCAGATCATTGATGTAGATCCTAGCGCCATTGTTGCCACCGACAAGATCCAGAAGAATGAGCCTGAAGACCCAGAGCAGGGGGAGCGTCTTTTACACTCACAGATGTGGGAGAAGGGTTCGCTGTTGTAATTCATTGTCAACAGTGGTAGCCAAAAGAACCTCGTTTTAGCAGAGGTCCTAAAGTGGTTGGGCCTACTAACTACACCACACCCGCAGCCGTAAATTATTGGGTCGCTTCACAAAGGACGAGATCTCAAAGTTCGCCAGCAATGCCACCTTCCCTACAGCATCAAGCCCTTCACAGATGAGGTATTGTGTGATGTTACACCTCTGGATGTTTGGAATGTACTATTAGGCCAGCCATACTTATGGAGGCAACATGCTGTGTATGAGTCAAGGCCTCGCGTTGTCATTGTTTCTTTGGATAATTCATTACACAGGATATCGAAGGTAGCCTCGCCTACCGCCACCTCTTTGATCACTGCCAGGAAATGTAGCAAGCTCATCTCCTAGACTAGGAAATTCATTTTATGTCTAGTTTGCTCCCAAAGTAAGGGGAAGATCGTTGCTACATCCATGATCCCCGCAAAGGGTTCCTCCACGCAGCAGCAGCTACAAAGGGATACAATCATGGCAAAACACAGGAACAACTTCTCCTCACCCAGAGGGGTACCACACAAGTTTCAAGTGGGCGACAAAGTTTAGTTACATCTGCAGAGAGAACACCTTACCAGAACCCATTAGAAACTCAGACCACTCTGACATGGTCCTTACACCAGTACCAAGGCTATGGGCAACAATGCTTTGAAGCACAACATTCCTCCATTCCTTCGCTTGCACTGGTTGTTCAATGTGGACCGTCGTCGACCATGCTTCCCACCATTTCTAGACACATCAGAGATTGCAGAACAGCTCACCAGAGACCTAGCTCAGCAGAAGCTTCCTCATCTCACGGAGGAACTCAACGCAATGGGGACCATTGCTTCCTAAGGGGGGAGGAATGATCTAGGTGGATGTTGGTGGCCACCCACCTTTCCCATTTGGACCCACACAACTGTCTCTTTCAGTTTTTTCAGTTTCCTAAATTGTACCATAGTTTACTATTTTTAGCATATTTTCGGGTCCTGAACTTCGGGAGCCATTTTGAGGCCCTAAATGACGTCTTTTGGGAAATCTAGGGGCAACATGGGTCCGTGGGCCGATGTTTCCCTTCCCAAAGTGGTAGTGCTCAGATAGATCTTTCTAATGAGTGTATGTGTCAAACGAAGATCATATGCCAAAGTTACAACCCCGGGAAATTGATGTACCAGTTTACCCAAATGGGGCCCACAATTTGGCGTTCCATCTTCTAGGGTTAGGTCTTGGACTGTTAAGGGTTTTTCATTGTTTCTCAACAAAAAATAGGCCTTCAAGCCTCATTGTAAGACAGTTCAGAGGCATGTAGCCACCACATCTATTCTCAGATATATGCTACCATCGCCCTAGCTGGTTTATTTCCAACTCTGTTTGTAAGCATATTTCAATATTCTACATTAATGAAATGAAGTATTATTTCCGCTACATTTCTATGTTTATGGTTATCTCTGTAATTTTGTTGCGTTCCTATTTAATTCTAGATCAATGGCATCAGAGGGGTCTGCTTTTTCTCTGTTTTTCTTTGCATGTCCCCAACGAGGTCAGGATATAAGGATTTAGGGCTTGAACTAGTCGAACCTTTGCAAGACTAGCCTCACAAAACTCGATGGCCTCCCATGGCGAATGAAAAGAAAGACGAGGGAGCAGGAGATCCTATCAAAATCTTGCTCGAAGAAGCCCTCAAGTGACAAAGGAATGCAATGATGGACAACTTTGCCTAGATCCATCAGTGGCTACCCAGGGGTGACGCATCGGCTTCCCACAGCTACTCTAGAAATGCCACACCCTTTAAGTTACAAGTTAATTTTGAGATACCAATATTCGAGGGTCAAATAGACGTAGATGCCGTAGATAAATGGTTAAATCTACTAGACAGTTATTTTTCTATTCATGAATTTTCGAGTCGAGAAAAGATTGTTTTCGCTCTTCTCAAAGCAACCCCCCATGTCAAGCACTGGTGGGAAACCTACTGCGAGCAAAAGAATGAAAGCACAAGCTCACTATTTTCAGTCGCACCCACATGGGATTCATTCTGGGATTCCATCAAGGATTAGTACTACCCTGTCAAAAGCTATGAGGACAAATACATCAAATGGATCACACTGCAGCAAGGATGGGACCAAGATGTGTTGGAGTTCACAAAAATTTTTCATACCCTTCGCACACAGTTAGGTATCAAAGATTATGATCTGCATCTGGTACTCAAATACCATGACTACCTACACAAATACATCCAGGGAGAGATGGAGTTCCTAAACACCTCCTCACTCAGCACGGCGTACCGATACGTTGTTAAAATTGAGCAAAAGTTAAAACAAAGGAAGTCAGACTTTGGATCTACAAATCCAAAGACCAAAGGACAAAGCTAAGGCAGGGTGGCCCAAGACAACCCGTCAAAGCCGCAAGAAAACAACAAAACCACAAAGTTGAAAAATGACATAGGAAAGTGGTGTGAGTTACACAAGAGCCCCACTCACAACACAAGTCAGTGTCAGAGCAAGCAGTCGCTGGTGGCCGAGTTGAAGGCTTCCGAATCATATGCATGTTCCGACCCTGAGCTAGAACCCGACAAGGGGAATGACAAAGAGAAGCAGATCATTGATGCAGATCCCAGCACCACTGTTGCCACCACCAAGATCCAGAAGAATGCGCCCGAAGTCCCAAAGGAGGGGGAGTGTCTTTTCCACCCACAAATGTGGGTGAAGGGTTCGCTGTTGCAATTCATTGTTGATAGTGGCAGCCAGAAGAACCTCGTTTCAGCAGAGGTTGTGAAGCAGTTCGACCTACCGACTACACGAAACTAGCAGTCATACAGTATCAGGTGGCTTCACGAAGGACGAGATCTCAAAGTTCACCAGCAATGCCACCTTCCCTACAGCATCAAGCCCTTCACATACGAGGTATTCTGTGATGTTACACCTCTAGATGTTTGCAATGTACCATTAGGCCAGCCATACTTGTGGAGGGACCATTACTTCCTAAGGGGGGAGGAATGATCCAGATGGATGTTGGTGGCCATCCACCTATCCCATTTGGACCCGCACAACTATCTCTTTTAGTTTTTTCAGTTTCCTAAACTATAGCACAGTTTACTATTTTTAGCAGTTTTTCGGGTCCTGAACTTCCAGAGCCGTTTTGAGGCCCTAAACAATGTTTTTTGGGAAATCTAGGGGCAACATGGGTCCGTGAACTGATTTTTCCCTTCCCAGAGTGGTATTTCTCAGATAGATCTTTCTAACGAGCTATTTTATGTGTCAAATGGAGATCGTATGAAAACGTTACGACACAAGGAAATTGATGTACCAATTTACCCAAACGAGGCCCACAATTTAGCGTTTCATATTCTAGGGTTAGGTTTTGGAATTTTAAGGGTTTTTCATTGTTTCTCAACAATAAATAGGCCTTCAAGCCTCATTGTAAGATAGTTCAGAGGAATGTGGCCACCACATCTCTTCTCAGAGATAAGCTACCATCGCCCTAGTTGGTTTATTTCCAACTCTATTTGTAAGAATATTTCAGTATTTTACATTAATGAAATGAAGTATTATTTCCACTACATTTCTGTGTTTATGGTTATCTTTGTAATTTGTTTCATTCATGTTTAAATCCAAATCAGTGGTATGCGAGCGGTCTACTTTTTCTCTGTTTTTCTTTGCATGTCCCCAACAAGGTTGGGATATAAGGAGTTAGGGCTTGAACTGGTCGAACGTTTGCAAGACCAGCCTTGCAAAAGCCGACGGCCTCCCATGGCGAATGAAAAGAAAGATGAGGGAGCAGGAGATCCTATCGAAATATTGCTCAAAGAAGCCCTTGAGCGACAAAGGAACACGATGATGGACGACTTTTCCCAGATCCTTCAGCGGCTACCCAGGGGCAACACATCGACTTCCCATAGCTACTCTGGAAACGCCACACCGTTAAAGGTAAAAGTTAATTTTGAAATACCCATATTCGAGGGTCAAATAGATGTAGATTTCGTAGATAAATGGTTAAATTTGCTAGAGGGTTATTTTTTTGTTCATGAATTTTCGATTCAGGAAAATATTGTTTTCGCTCTTCTCAAAGCAGCCCCCCACGTCAAGGACTGGTGGGAAACCTACTGCAAGTAGAAGAATGAAAGCACAGCCTCACTATTTTCCACTACACCCACTTGGGATTCATTCCAGGATTCCATCAAGGAGCATTACTACACTATCAAAAGCTATGAGGACAAATACATCAAATGGACCACACTGCAGCAGGGACAGGACTAAGATGTGCCGGAGTTCATAAACATTTTTCATACCCTTTGCACACAGTTGGGTGTCAAAGATTCTGATCTGCATCTAGTACTCAAATACCACAGCTACCTACACAGATACATCCAGGAAGAGATGGAGTTCCTGAACATCTCTTCACTCGGCACATCATATCGATACGCTGTCAAAATCGATCAAAATTTCAAATAGAGGAAGCGAGACTTTGGATCTGCAAATCCGAAGACCAAAGGACAAAGCCAAGGCAGGGTGGCCCAAGACAACCCGTCAAAGTCGCAAGAAAAGAAAAACACCACGAAGTCAAATAAGGACACAGGAAAGTGGTGTGATTTCCACAAGAGCCCCACTCACAACACAAGTGGATGTCGGACCAAGCAGTCACTAGTGGCTGAGTTGAAGGCTTCCGAATTAGATGCATGTTCCGACCCTGAGCTAGAACCTGACAAGGGGAATGGCAAAGGGAAGCAGATCATTGATGCAGATCCCAGCGCCATTGTTGCCACCGACAAGATCTAGAAGAATGAGCCTGAAGACCCAGAGCAGGGGGAGCATCTTTTCCACTCATAGATGTGGGTGAAGGGTTCGCCACTGCAATTCATTGTCGATAGTGGCCACCAAAAGAACCTCGTTTTAGCAGAGTTCATGAAGCAGTTTGGCCTACCAACTACACCACACCCGCTATCGTACAGTATTGGGTGGCTTCACAAAGGATGAGATCTCAAAGTTCACCAACAGTGCCGCCTTCCCTACAGCATCAAGCCCTTCACAGATGAGGTATTGTGTGATGTGACACCTTTGGATGTTTGCGATGTACAATTAGGCCAACCATACTTGTGGACGTGACATGTTGTGTATGATTCAAGGCCTCGTGTTGTCATTATTTCTTTGGATAATTCATTATACAGGATACCAGAGGTAGCCCCACCTACCGCCACCTCTTTGATCACTACCAAGAAAGGCAG
>APFE031123682.1:90483-114845 GCA_000404065.3 Pinus taeda | reverse complement strand
TCTCAGTTTTAACCCATAAATAAAGCCATGCCGCCATAATTAATCGAATGGGTGCTTCCGCGCTACTCTTTCACTCCATCACTGTCCGATCTAAGGCATTCAAATCCAGTGATTTCGAGTTGGCTCTCTGTACGAGCATTACCCGACCGAAAAGCAGTATTCCATTGACCTCCCTTTGCTACGTGTCAAGCTTAGATTATTTCGGGTGACCCCTCTCAAAACCGCTCGCACCTCATAAAGCGGTACGATGAAAACCAAAACCACCTTCCACATAAGGACAAAATGACCACTGTTACTTTGCCCCATATTTCAAAAAGAAAGCCATTTTTCAGTTTAAACATAAAAATCACCATTTTGGCTTTGTTTCACCCGTTTTCACAGTAAACCCTCCATAAGCCTCTACGACTAATAAAGCCATTATTTTACCTTCTGATATGCTCTAGACTCCTTCCATATCCTTTCGAGCTCAATAAATCCATTGATGTCCTCCTCTGTCACCTAGGTTTTCTTAACAATTTCTGTGTTTTGCAGGTAAAGACTTATGTTCCAGGCTTACAAAGAAAAATCCTACATACAGTTTGAAGATAAATCTAAAAGGATTTATTGTTGAAAAACACAGTAAAAAACCTGAAATGCACAATAAAAGTAAAAAGGAACACAATAAAGGTTACTTAGCCGGGTCAAAGAATATTCACAGAGTTTAAAGAGTATCAGATGAAAGATCAAATGAAAGAATTCACCAGCGTAAAGGATACAAACAATCAAGCAGCTTAAAGGGGCAAAATATCAAACAACAAACTCAGCACAACCTGAATAAAAGGGACAACAAGAGCAGTTCAATAATTGCCCCTATCTTCTTGTATGAAGATCTTTCCTTTCCTAGAATAAATCTTAATCAGTTTTAGGATATTTCCTTAGTTTCATTATTGTAGAAATAAGTCTCTTCTCGAGTTGTTATGGGTTCGAAGTTCAAGGTTTATTATTCATTACTTGTTAAGTAGTGATTGTTCATTCTACTTTGAACCTGGTTGCACCTTTGAAGGAAGCTTTTCTAGTCACTTGATGTACTCAGTTTTTCTACAAAACAGAGGATTCTGAATTTGGTTTTACACAGTTTGTGTTATCCTGTAAGTTTTTCCAGTTATCAATCATTATGTTCTTCTTCATATGCTTATGACTTATAGAGATATCTAGGCATGAATATTTGTGTCTCAATTTATTCTTATAAGCTCCTGAAGTGATCATCTATTAAGAGAATGGATTAATGAACTGTCTGTTTAGCTAATCTCCTTTAATCAATAAATCATCAACATCTTATGTAAGCTTAAGTATATTGCCTTGAACCTTTGGAATGTAGTTTAGAAGGTTTTCATACTTATGATTATTCTGTTTTACAGTCTGGAAACTGTGATAATCATATTATTTGTTGTCTTCTTCTCACCACTATTTTTTATCTATATCATTGTGTAAAGCTTTATAGCAGCCCTTTTCTGAGATATTAATATAACCCAAAGGATTAAGTATTTCAATTCTACATTTGTCTTCATTCATTGGTCTTCCAAAACTAAAACCAAAAACTCCAAAACAATTATTTTATATGCTCTGGCATTGGTAGCTGACCTACTACTATCTCAGAGGTACAACATCAGACTGCCGCCGTTGTTGGGGAATCGAATTTCATTTAAGTTTCCCTTGGGACAATGATATTCATTCACTCTTTTCCTTTAAGGTGATTAAAGGTTTAGAAAGGTCAAAATCAATCACCTGGGTGACTCCACGCTCCCAAGCTGGCACCTTTTAAACATACCAGATCTCGTTCAAAAGCTGACATAGTTAGTCCTCTGTCAGATCCTGAAAGGCTTCTAAAAAAAGCCAGTTCTAAAAGGGGACACCATCCATCTTCTTCTTCCTCTTCAGTCTTACAGTCTGAAGAATTAGAATCATTTGACCCCTATAGTAATATCCCATTTGATCTTGATTACTCCCATTTATCACCTAGGGTTGCTGAACTTCTAAACAAAGGAGTTGATTTTAAGTCAGACTACCTTATTCATTCATTAGAATCTCATCCAGTACCCAAACTACCACCAGGATCACCTAAAACTGAATCTGATTTGGGTGTTAATCTACCAGAATATATACCCACATATTTCATATCCCCTACCACCTATCATTTTCCTTCCATTTTTGACCAACCTGAAACTTCTTCTTCTAAACAATCTGAGGAGACCTTCTCTATATATTCTAATCCTCTCTTTGAAACAAAAGAAGTTATTCCTTTATAGGTCCGAAAGTTAGTTCTTAAAACTCCTTTGAAGTCTTTCAGGAGATCTCTTCCTCCTTCACCTCCAATTAGTTCATCGACTCCTAAATCACTATCTTCTTCCTCTACTTCTTCTTTATCCTCTACATCCACACAAACACCTCATACTCCACCTGGACAACCTCATTGATCCAGGTGGATATTGGTGGCCACCCACCAATCCCCTTTGGACCCCCACAACTATCTCTTTCAATTTTCCAGTTTCCTTAATTATAGCACAATTTACTATTTTTTAGCAGTTTTTCGGGTCCTAAACTTCCGGAGCCGTTTTGAGGCCCTAAACAACGTTTTTTGGGAAATCTACCCCAACGACTTTTTTGTCAAAAAATCGTCTTTTTCGTCGTAGTCCTCGAAGAGATATTTCCAATGGGCTATCATGCACGTCAAACAGAGATAATACGACCAATTTGCGACCCAGGGAAGTTGATGTACCAACTTACCCAAAAACGAGGCCCACAATTTGGCGTTTCATCTTCTAGGGTTAGGTTTTGGAATGTGAAGGGTTTTCCATTGTTTCTCAAGAATAAATAGGCCTTCGAGCCTCATTGTAACACAATTCAGAACAGTTCAGAGGCATGTAGCCACACATCTCTTCTCAGAGATAAGCTACCATCGCCCTAGCTGGTTTATTTCCATTTCTGGTTGTAAGCATATTTCAGTATTTTCCATTAATGAAATGAAGTATTATTTTTATGGCATATCTGTCTTTACGGTTATCTCTGTATTTTATTGTGTTCCTATTTAAATACGGACCAGTGGTATCAAAGCGGTCTGCTTTTTCTCTGTTTTTCCTTGTATGTCCCCAACGAGGTCGGGATATAAGGAGTTAGGGCTTGAACTGGTCGAACCTTTTCAAGGCTAGCCTCGTAAATCTCGATGACCTCCCATGGTGGATGAGAAGAAAGAGGAGGGGGCAGGAGATCCTATCAAAATCTTGCTCGAAGAAGCCCTCGAGCAGCAAAGGAACGCGATGATGGATAGCTTTGCACAAATCCTTCAGCGGCTACCCAGAGGCGACGCATCGGCTTCCAACAGCTACTCTGGAAAAGCCACAGCGTTTAAGGTACAAGTTAACTTTGAAATCCCCATCTTTGAGGGTAAAATGGACGCAGATGCCGTAGATAAATGGTTAAATCTGCTAGATGGGTATTTTTCTGTTCATGAATTTTCAAGTCAAGAAAAGATTGTTTTCGCTCTTCTCAAAGCAGCCCCCCACGTCAAGGACTGGTGGGAAACCTACTACGAGCAAAGGATGAAAGTACAGGCTCATTTATTTTCGCCGCCCACTTGGAATGACTTCCGGGATGCATCAAAGAGCAGTACTCCCTGTCAAAAAGCTATGAGGACCAAATACAAATTCAAATGGACCACACTGCGGCAGGGACGAGACCAAGATGTGTCGAAGTTCACAAACATTTTTCATACCCTTCGCACACAGTTGGGTATCAAAGATTCTGAGCTGCATCTCGTACTCAAATACCACGACTGCCTACACAGATACATCCAGGAAGAGATGGAGTTCCTGAACATCTCCTCACTCGGCACGGCGTATCGATACACTGTCAAAATTGAGTAAAAGTTCAAACAGAATAAGCGAGACTTTGGATCTGCAAATCCGAAGCCCAAAGGACAAAGCCAAGGCGGGGTGACCCAAGACAACCTGTCGAAGACGCAAGAAAAGAACAACACCATGAGGAAGAAGAAGGACACAGGAAAGTGGTGTGAGTTCCACAAGAGTCCCACTCATAACACAAGTGAGCTTCAGACCAAGTAGTCGCTGGTGGCCGAGTTGAAGGCTTCCGAATCAGATGCATGTTCTGACCCTGAGCCAGAACCTGATAAGGGGAATGGCAAAGGGAAGCAGATCATTGATGCGGAGCCCAACGCCACTGTTGCCACTGCCAAGATCCAGAAGAATGAGCCTGAAGACCCAGAGGAAGGGGAGCGCCTTTTCCACTCACAAATGTGGGTGAAAGGTTCACCGCTGCAATTCATTGTTGATAGTGGGAGCCAGAAGAACCTTGTTTCAGCAGAGGTCATGAAGCGGTTGGGCCTACCGACTACACCACACCTGCAACCATACAGTATTGGGTGGCTTCATGAAGGACGAGATCTCAAAGTTTGCCAGCAGTGCCGCCTTCCCTACAGCATCATGCCCTTCGCAGATGAGGTATTGTGTGATGTTACACCTATGGATGTTTGTGATGTACGATTAGGCCAACCATACTTATGGAGGCGACATGTTGTGTATGAGTCAAGGCCTCGTGCTGTCATTATTTCTTTGAATAATTCATTATACCGGATACCAAAGGTAGCTCCACCTACTGCCACCTCTTTGATCACTGCTAAGAAAGGCAACAAGCTCATCTCCCAGACTAGGAAATTCATTTTATGTCTGGTTCGCTCCCAAAGTAAGGGGAAGATCGTTGCTACATCCATGACCCCTGCAAAGGGTTCCTCCACGCACCAGCAGCAACAAAGGGATACGATCATGACAGAACAAAGGAACAACTTCTCCTCACCCACAGGGGTACCACACAAGTTTTAGGTCGGCAACAAAGTTTGGTTACATCTACATAGAGAACGCCTTACCAGAACCCATTAGAAACTCAGACCACTCCGACATGGTCCTTACACCAGTACCAAGGCTATGGGAAACAATGCTTTGAAGCACAACATTCCTCCATTCCTTCGCTTGCACTGAGTGTTCAATGTGGACCATCATCGACCATGCTTCCCATCATTTTTGGACACATCAGAGATTACAGAACAGCTCACCAAAGACCTAGCTCAACAGAAGCTTCCTCATCTCAGGGAGGAACTCAACACAATGGGGACCATTGCTTCCTAAAGGGGGAGGAATGATCCAGATGGATGTTGGTGGCCACCCACCTTTCCCATTTGGACCCCCACAACTATCTCTTTCAGTTTTTTTAGTTTCCTAAATTGTAGCACAGTTTACTGTTTTTAGCAGTTTTTCAGGTCCTGAAATTCCGAAGCCGTTTTGAGGCTCTAAACAACATTTTGTGGGAAATCTGGGGGCGACATTGGTCCTTCGACTAATGTTTCCCTTCGCAAAGTGGTAGTGCTCGGATAGATATTTTTAACGAGCTATTGTACGTGTCAAACGGAGATCGTATGCCAAAGTTATGACCCTGGGAAATTGATATACCAATTTACCCAAACGGGGCCCACAATTTGGTGTTTCATCTTCTAGTGTTAGGTTTTGGAATGTTAAGGGTTTTTCATTGTTTCTCAACAATAAATAAGCCTTCGAGCCTCATTATAAGATAGTTCAGAGGCATGTATCCACCACATCTCTTCTTAGAGATAAGCTACAATCGCCCTAGCTGGTTTATTTCCAACTCTATTTGTAAGCATATTTTAGTGTTTTACATTAATTAAATGAAGCATTATTTCCGCTGCATTTCTATGTTTATGGTTATCTCTGTAATTTTTTGCATTCCTGTTTAAATCCGGATCAGTGGTATCAGAGGGGTCTACTTTTTCTCTGTTTTTCTTTGCATGTCCCCAACGAGGTCGGGATATAAGGAGTTAGGGCTTGAACTGGTCGAACCTTTGCAAGACCAGCCTCGCAAAACCTAGTAGCCTCCCATGGTGGGTGAAAAGAAAGATGAGGGAGTAGGACATCCTATGAAAATATTGCTCGAAGATGCCCTCTAGCGACAAAGGAACGCGATGATGGACGACTTTGCCTAGATCCTTCAGCGGCTATCCAGGGGTGACGCATCAGCTTCCCTCAGCTACTCTAGAAATGCCACACCATTTAAGGTACAAGTTAATTTTTAAATACCCATATTTGAGGGTCAAATAGATGTAGATGCCATAGATAAATGGTTAAATCTACTAGAGTCTTATTTTTCTATTCATGAATTTTCGAGTCGGGAAAAGATTGTTTTTTCTCTTCTCAAAGCAATCTGCCACATCAAGGACTGGTGGGAAACCTACTGCAAGAAAATGAATGAAAGCACAGGCTCACTATTTTCAGCCGCACCCACTTGGGATTCATTCCGAGATGCCGTCAAGGAGCAGTACCACCCTATCAAAAGCTATGAGGACAAATACATCAAATGGACCACACTGCGGCAGGAACGAGACCAAGAAGTGTCGGAGTTCACAAACATTTTTCATACCCTTCGCACACAGTTGGGTATCAAATATTTTGATTTGCATCTGATACTCAAATACCGCGGCTGCCTACAAAATTACATCCAGGAAGATATGGAGTTCCTGAACATCTCCTCGCTTGGCACAGTGTACCGATACATTGTCAAAATCGAGCAAAATTTCAAACAGAGGAAGCGAGACTTTGGATTTGCAAATCCGAAGACTAAAGGACAAAGACAAGGCGACATGGCCCAAGACAACCCGTCAAAGCCGGAAGAAAACAACAACACCACGAAGTCGAAAAAGGACACAGGAAAGTGGTGTAAGTTCCACAAGAGCCCCACTCACAACACAAGTGAGTGTTGGACCAAGCAGTCACCGGTGGCCGAGTTGAATGCTTTCGAATCAGATGCATGTTCCGACCCTAAGCTAGAACCCGACAAGGGGAATGGCAAAGGGAAGCAAATCATTGATGCAAATCCCAATGCCATTTTTGCCACCGCGAAGATCAAGAAGAATAAGCCTGAAGACCCAGAGGAGGGGAAGCATCATTTCCACTCACAGATGTGGGTGAAGGGTTCGCCGCTACAATTCATTGTCGACAGTGGCAGCCAAAAGAACCTTGTTTCAGCAGAGGTCGTGAAGCGGTTGGGCCTACTGACTACACCACACTCGCAGCCATATAGTATCGGGTGGCTTCACGAAGGACGAGATCTCAAAGTTCGCCAACAGTGCCACCTTCCCTACAGCATCAAGCCCTTCACAGGCGAGGTATTGCGTGATGTTACACTTCTCGATGTTTGCGATGTACGATTAGGCCAACCATACTTGTGGAGGTGACATGCTGTGTATGATTTAAGGCCTCGCGCTGTCATTATTTCTTCAGATAATTCATTATATAGGATACCGAAGGTAGCCCCACCTACTGCCACCTCTTTGATCATTCCCAAGAAAGGCAGGAAACTCATCTCCCAGACTAGGAAATTCATTTTATGTCTGGTTCGCTCCCAATGTAAGGGGAAGATCATTTCTACATCCATGAACCCCGCAAAGGGTTCCTCCACGTAGCAGCTGCAGCAAAGGGATATGGTCATGATAGAACACAGGAACAACTTCTCCTCACCCGCAGGGGTACCACACAAGTTTCAGGTGGGCAACAAAGTTTGGTTACATCTGTAGAGAGAACGCCTTACCAGAACCCATCAAAAACTCAGACCACTCCGATATGGTCCTTACACCAGTACCAAGGCTATGGGCAGCAATGCTTTGAAGCACAACATTCCTCCATTCCTTCGCTTGCATCGAGTGTTCAATGTGGACCGTCATCGACCATGCTTCCCACCATTTTTGGACACATCAGAGATTGTTCACCAGAGAGCCAGCTCAATAGAAGCTTCCTCATCTTAGGGAGGAACTCAATGCAATGGGGACCATTTCTTCCTAAGGGGGGAGGAATGATCTAGGTGGATATTGGTGGCCACTCACCTATCCCATTTGGACCCCCATAACTATCTCTTTCAGTTTTTTCAGTTTCCTAAATTGTAGCACAGTTAACTATTTTTAGCAATTTTTCGGGTCCTGAACTTCCAGAGCCATTTTGAGGCCCTAAACGATGTTTTTTGAGAAATCTGGGGGCAACATGGGTCCATGGAGCGATGTTGCTCTTCCCAAAGTGGTAGTGCTTGAATAGATCTTTCTAACGAGCTATTGTACATGTCAAACAAAGATTGTATGCTAAAGTCACGAGCCCAAGAAATTGATGTACCAATTTACCCAAACGGGGCCCACAATTTGGTGTTTCATTTTCTAGGGTTAGGTTTTGGAACATTAAGGGTTTTTCAATGTTTCTCAACAATAAATAGGCCTTCGAGCCTCATTGTAAGACAGTTCAGAGGCATGTTGGAATGTTAAGGGTTTTTCATTGTTTCTCAACAATAAATAGGCCTTCGAGCCTCATTGTAAGACAATGCAGAGGCATGTAGCCACCACATCTCTTCTCAGAGATAAGCTACCATCACCCTAGCTGGTTTATTTCCATCTTTGCTTGTAAGCATATTTTAGTATTTTACATTAATGAAATGAAGTATTATTTCTTCTGCATTTTTATGTTTATGGTTATCTCTGTAATTTGTTGCATTCCTGTTTAAATCTGGATTAGTGGTATCAGAGGGGTCTGCTTTTTCTCTATTTTTCTTTGCATGTCCCCAACAAGGCCAGGATATAAGGATTTAGGGCTTGAACTGGTCAAACCTTTGCAAGACCAGCCTCGCAAAACTCGACGGCCTCCCATGGTGGATGAAAAGAAAGACGAGGGAGCAAGAGATCTTATCAAAATCTTGCTCGAAGAAGCCCTCAAGCGACAAAGGAACGCAATGATGGATGACTTTGCCCAGATCCTTCAGCGGCTACCCAAGGGTGACTCATCGGCTTCCCACAACTACTCTGGAAACACCACACCCTTTAAGGTACAAGTTAATTTTGAAATACCCATATTTGAGGGTCAAATAGACGCAAATGCCATAGATAAATGGTTAAATCTACTAAGGGGTTATTTTTCTATTCATGAATTTTCGAGTCGGGAAAAGATTGTTTTCACTCTTCTCAAAGCAACCCCCCACATCAAAGACCGGTGGGAAACCTACTGCGAGTAGAAGAATGAAAGCACAGGCTCATTATTTTTAATCGCACCCACTTGGGATTCATTCCGGGATGTCTTCAAGGAGTAGTACTACCCTATCAAAAGCTATGAGGACAAATACATCAAATGGACCACACTGCGGCAGGGACGGGACCAAGATGTGCCGAAGTTCACAAACATTTTTCATACCCTTCGCACACAGTTGGGTATCAAAGATTCTGATCTGCATCTGGTACTCAACTACCGTGGCTACCTACACAGATAAATCCAGGAAGAGATGGAGTTCCTGAACATCTCCTCACTTAGCACGGCGTACTGATACACTGTCCAAACCGAGAAAAAGTTCAAACAGAGGAAGCGAGACTTTGGATCTGCAAATCCGAAGACCAAAGGAGAAAGCCAAGGCGGGGTGGCCCAAGACAACCCGTCAAAGCCACAAGAAAAGAACAACACGAGGAAGTCAAAAAAGGACACAGGAATGTGGTGTGAGTTCCACAAGAGCCCCACTCACAACACTAGTGAGTGTCGGACCAAGCAGTTGCTAGTGGCTGAGTTGAAGGCTTCTGAATTAGATGCATGTTCCAACCTTGAGCTAGAACCTGACAAGGGGAATGGCAAAGGGAAGCAGATCATTGATGCAGATCCGAGCGCCACTGTTGCCACCACCAAGATCCAAAATAATGAGCCCGAAGACCCAGAGGAGGGGGAGCATCTTTTCCACTCATAGATGTGGGTGAAGGGTTCACTACTACAATTCATTGTCGACAGTGGCAGGAAAAAGAACCTTGTCTCAACAGAGGTCGTGAAGTGGTTGGGCCTACCGATTACACCACACCTGCAGTCGTACAGTATTGGGTGGCTTCACGAAGGATGAGATCTCAAAGTTCGCCAATAATGCCACCTTCCCTACAGTATCAAGCCCTTCACATACAAGGTATTGTGTGATGTTAAACATCTGGATGTTTGTGATGTACTATTAGGCCAGCCATACTTGTGGAGGCGAGATGATGTGTATGAGTCAAGGCCTCGCGCTATCATTGTTTCTTTGGATAATTCATTATACAGGATACCGGAGGTAGCCCCACCTACCACCACCTCTTTGATCACTGCCAAGAAAGGCAGCAAGCTCATCTCCCAGACTAGGAAATTCATTTTATGTCTGGTTCGCTCCCAAAGTAAGGGGAAGATCGTTGTACATCCATGACCCCCGCAAAGGGTTCCTCCATGCAGCAGCAGCAGCAAAGGGATACGGTCATGACAGAACATAGGAACAACTTCTCCTCACCCACAGGGGTACCACACAAGTTTCAAGTGGGTGACAAAGTTTGGTTACATCTATAGAGAGAACACCTTACCAAAACCCATCAGAAACTCAGACCACTCTGACATGGTCCTTACACCAGTACCAAGGCTATGGGCAGCAATGATTTGAAGCACAACATTCCTCCATTCCTTCGCTTGCACTGAGTGTTCAATGTGGACCATCGTCGACCATGCTTCCCACCATTTCTGGGCACATCAGAGATTGCAAAACATCTCACCAGAGACCCAGCTCAGCAGAACCTTCCTCATCTCAGGGAGGAACTCAACGCAATGGGGACCATTGCTTCCTAAGGGGGGAGGGATGATCCAGGTGGATGTTGGTGGCCACCCACCTATCCCATTTGGACCCCCACAATGTCTCTTTCATTTTTTTCAGTTTCCTAAACTGTAGTACAATTTACTATTTTTAGCAGTTTTTCAGGTCCTGAACTTCCGGAGCCGTTTTGAGGCCCTAAACGACGTTTTTTGGGAAATCTGGGGGCAACATGGGTCCACGGACCCATGTTTCTTTTTCCAAAGTGGTAGTGCTTAGATAGATCTTTCTAACAAGCTATTGTACGTGTCAAACGGAGATCGTATGCCAAAGTTACGACCCCAGGAAATTGATGTACCAATTTACCCAAACGGGACCCACAATTTGGCGTTTCATCTTCTAGGGATAGGTTTTGGAATGTTAAGGGTTTTTCATTGTTTGTCAACAATAAATAGGCCTTTGAGCCTAATTGTAAGACATTTTAGAGGCATGTAGCCACCACATCTCTTCTCAGAGATAAGCTACCATCGCCCTAGCCGGTTTATTTCCAACTCTCGTTGTAAGCATATTTCAGTATTTTACATTAATGAAATGTAGTATTATTTCCATTGCATTTCTGTGTTTATTGTTATCTCTGTAATTTGTTGCATTCCTGTTTAAATCCAGATTAGTGGTATCAAAGGGGTCTGTTGTTTCTCTATTTTTCTTTGCATGTCCCCAACGAGGTCGGGATATAAGGAGTTAGGGCTTGAACTGATCTAACCTTCGCAAGACTAGCCTCGCAAAACCCAACAGCCTCCCATGGAGGATGAAAGGAAAGATGAGGGAGCAGAAGATCCTATTAAAATCTTGCTCGACGAATCCCTCGAGTGACAAAGGAACACGATGATGGACGACTTTCCCCAGATCCTTTAGCGACTACCCAGGGGTGACGCATCGGCTTCCCACAGCTACTCTAGAAACGCCACACCATTTAAGGTACAAGTTAATTTTGAAATACCCATATTCGAGGGTCAAATAGATGCAGATGCCATAGATAAATGGTTAAATCTGCTAGAGGGTTATTTTTCTGTTCATGAATTTTCGAGTCGGAAAGAAATTATTTTCGCTCTTCTCAAGGCAGCCCCCCACATCAAGGACTAGTGGGAAACCTACTGCGAGCAGAAGGATGAAAGCACGGGCTCACTATTTTCAGCCGCACCCTCTTGGGATTCATTCCAGGATGCTGTCAAGGAGCAGTACTACCCTATCAAAAGCTATGAGGACAAATACATCAAATGGACCACACTGCGGCAGGGACGGGACCAAAATGTGTCGAAGTTCACAAACATTTTTCATACCCTTCACACACAATTGGGTATCAAAGATTCTAATATGCATTTGGTACTCAAATACCGCAGCTGCCTACATAGATACATCCAGGAAGATATGGAGTTCCTGAACATCTCCTCGCTCAGCACGGCATACCGATACGCTGTCAGAATCGAGAAAAAGTTCAAACAGAGGAAGCGAGACTTTGGATCTGTAAATCCGAAGACCAAAGGACAAAGCCAAGGTGGGGTGGCCCAAGACAACCTGTCAAAGCCGCATCAAAACAACAACACCACGAAGTCGAAAAAGGACACAGGAAAGTGGTGTGAGTTCCACAAGAGCCCCACTCACAACATAAGTGAGTGTCAGACCAAGCAGTCGTTGGTTGTCGAGTTGAAGGCTTCCGAATCAGATGCATGTTCTGACCCTGAGCTAGAACCCAACAAGGGGAATGGAAAAGGGAAGCAGATTATTGATGCAGATCCCATCACCACTATTGCCACCGCCAAAATCCAAAAGAATGAGCCCGAAGACCCAGAGGAGGGGGAGTGTCTTTTCCACTCACAAATGTGGGTGAAGGGTTCATCACTGCAATTCATTGTTGACAGTGGTAACCAAAAGAACCTCGTTTTAGCAGAGGTCTTGAAGCGGTTGGGCCTACCAACTACACCACATCCACAGCCGTACAATATCAGGTGGCTTCACGAAGGACGAGATCTCATAGTTCGCCAGCAGTGCCACCTTCCCTATAGCATCAAGCCCTTCACAGATGAGGTATTGTGTGATGTTACACCTCTAGATGTTTGCGATGTACTATTAGGCCAGCCATACTTGTGGAGGTGACATGCTGTGTATGAGTCAAGACCTTGCACTGTCATTATTTCTTTGGATAATTCATTATACAGGATACCGGAGGTAGCCCCACCTACCACCGCTTCTTTGATCACTGCCAAGAAAGGCAGCAAGCTCATCTCCCAGACCAGGAAATTAATTTTATGTCTGGTTTGCTCCCAAAGTAAGGGGAAGATCTTTGCTACATCCATGACCCCCGCAAAGGGTTCCTCCACGCAGCAGCAATAGAAAAGGGATACGGTCATGACAGAACCCAAGAACAACTTCTCCTCACCCACAGGGGTACCACATAAGTTTCAGGTGGGCGACAAAATTTGGTTACATCTGCAGAGAGAATGCCTTACTAGAACCCATCAGAAACTCAAACCACTTTGACATGATCCTTACACCAGTACCAAGGCTATGGGAAACAATGCTTTGAAGCATAACATTCCTCCATTCCTTTGCTTGCACCAAGTGTTCAATGTGGATCATCGTCGACCATGCTTCCCACCATTTATGGGCACATCAGAGATTGCAAAATAGCTCACCAGAGACCCAGCTCAACAGAAGCTTCCTCATCTCAGGGAGGAACTCAACACAATGGGGACCATTGCTTCCTAAGGGGAGAGGAATGATCTAGGTGGATGTTGGTGGCCACCCACCTATCCTATTTTGACCCCCACAACTTTCTCTTTCAGTTTTTTCAGTTTCCTAAATTGTAGCACAGTTTACTAATTTTAGCAATTTTTCGGGTCCTGAACATCCGGAGCCATTTTGAGTCCCTAAATGGCATTTTTGGGAAATCTAGGGGCAACATGGGTCCATTGACCTATGTTTCTCTTTCCAAAGTGGTAGTGCTCCGATAGATCTTTCTAACGAGCTATGGTACGTGTCAAACGAAGATCGTATGCCAGGGTTACAACCCCGGGAAATTGATGTACCAATTTACCCAATGTTTCTCTTCCCAAAGTGGTCATGCTCGGATAGATCTTTCAAACGAGCTATTGTACATGTCAAACGGAGATCGTATGCCAAGGTTACAACCCCGGGAAATTGATGTACCAATTTACCCAAACGGGGCCCACAATTTGGTGTTTGATCTTCTAGGGTTAGGTTTTGGAATGTTAAGGGTTTTTCATTGTTTCTCAACAATAAATAGGCCTTCGAGCCTCATTGCAAGACAGTTCAGAGGCATGTAGCCACCACATCTCTTCTCAGAGATAAGCTATCATCGCCCTAGCTGGTTTATTTCCAACTCTGTTTGTAAGCATATTTCAGTATTTTACATTAATGAAATGAAGTATTATTTCTGCTACATTTCTGTGTTTATGGTTATCTCTGTAATTTGTTGCATTCCTGTTTAAATCCGGATCATGCCTACATACTTTGCAAATGGTAAGACGGTGGCTCAAGTTCTCTTTAACCTTGCTATTTCCAGGTTCAGCGTACCCCAAGCCATTGTCACAGACCATGCCTCCCACTTTAGAGATTACATGATGGCAGAACTAACATTTGCATTGGGCGTGCACCACGATGGCTCGACCCCATATTACCCTCAAGCCAATGGCCAAGTTGAAGTCATGAACAACGTTTTGGTCACCATGCTTCAGTGTACTATTGGGATGCACAAGTCAAATTGGCATCTCATGCTCTTTTCAGCTCTGTGGGCCTACCGAACTTCAACCAAAGACACAACTGGTTTCACACCATTCCAGTTGGTCTATGGTCTGGAATCAACATTTTTGATCGAATGCGAGATTCCTTCCCTCAAGATAGTTGTTGCACTCCTCCCTGAAACATCACCTCAAGAGGAACACCTCTTATATTTAGAACGATCGGACAAGACTTGTCGTCTCGCTGCCTTGGTTATCAAAACACAAAAGAAATGAGTCAAATTCCATTTTTATCAGTCGGTCTCTCCTTGCACTTTCTCTGAGGGTGATTTGGTCCTATTATATGACCAAGCTAAGGATAAGCTGGGGGCAGGAAAATTCGAACCTATGTGGCATGGCCCCTATATTGTAAAACGCGTTTTGCAGAAAGGGGCCTATGAGCTTATTGATTATGAAGGAAATCATCTCGATAAGCCCTAAAATGGGCTTTACCTCAAAAGGTACTATGCTTAGGTCATCTTGCATGGTTACTTATGTACATTAGTGTGTGATTCATTTTTGTACATCGTGGTTTTGTGTGATAGTTTTCAAACAACTTTCATATTTACTATGCTTTTCTGCTTTGCAGATGTCTGCAACTCCTCACGTTGGTTTTGTCAATGGTGCTTGCCATAGTACCCGGAACCTATCATCCGCAGCATGGGTTATCTATGACCCTAACAGTGAGTTGATTGACCTTCAAGGTAATGCTTAGGTATCACAAACAACAACATTGTTGAATACAGTGCAGTCTTCGAACTGTTGTCAGAAGCCATCGCTCTAGGCATCAGAGAATTGGCTATCAACCTAGATTCACAGCTTTTCATTCTTCAACTCAACGGGCAATATTCCATCAGGAACCCTCAAATATTACGAATTTATCTCCTTATCTATCTATTGGAAAGGCATTTTTATTATATTACATATCATCATATTCCTAGATGCATGAATACATTGGCAGATGCATTAGCTAACTATGTGTTGGATAGACATTTAAAAAACATGTAAAAGATAAGACAAACCATTTGTACCATAATAAATAGGAAAATACAACATATATATATATATATATATATATATATATATGGTGAGAATATTTGATACATCAAAACCCCAAAAAATAATATGTGTGTCTGAAATAACATCGGAAACTCGTAAGCCTCATATCCGTGGCACGCAGGCCTCAAATAATATGTAAGTGTTGGACCTAGGCACTACTCAGAATGGTGATCATGGTAACACGAGACAGCTCATGCAACACAACTCAACAATCGGCGGATCCGACCTGAGACTCCCACCATGTGTCTCTGGTACCTGTGGGGCATGTCTCATATCCGAGCATACTTTGGGATACCATGAGTTAACCCCTCAAGGTTCCTTGTGATCTCCTCCTCATTGTCGCTCCCTTCCTGATAAGGGGTGACAACGTCAATAGGACGAGGTACGCGCCTAGCTATCGGGGACTTCTTGGTCAACCGCTCTGGTCCAACATCTGCATAAACAAGAGAAATGTTATAAGCATGAATATACCAAAAACAATAAAAAAATCTCAAAATTAAGAAAAAATTGATTATTACCTTCATCATCGAAGTCCTCTCCATTTGGTAAGGGCATATCTAGATCTCCACGGAAATCAGTGTCACTGTACGGCCAGTCCTCCATGATGATCTTTTGTCTTCATATCCATGAGACGAATGCAGGTCGGTATGACATATGTTGACCCCAGTGATCTTGGGCATCAAACGACTCCAGTGGGTCATCTTCGGATCACGTGGCACAGGAGGATCGATCTCAATCAACTGATACTAGAATAGTGGCACTCATTCCAACAAAAAGGTCACAAGTACTGATCCAAAGCCAAATTTCTTCAGATTCACTACCTTGGCCTTAGACAACTGGTGCTTGATGTTCATCTTTATGGCCTTTGCCCAATTGAACATCGTAGGAGCTATGCAGTCAATAGCGTAAAGGAACTTCAACTTGTTCATCTCATGTTCTGCCTGGGACCCTGCCACTTTGTTGATAGTCAACAAAAGCACCCTTAGTGTCAAATCCTGCACACTGGAAATCTCTATCTTCCCACTCTTGGATTTCAGGGCCTCAGGGCAGTGTTTGGCAAGCAGGGAAAATATGCTTGCCCCAATCAAATGTGACCCATACAAGTTCATTGGCTCACCTCTGCGAGACAGTCCAGTGATGAAGTAGATATCTAAAGTTGTCAACTTTAGCTCCTAGTCCCCAATGACCAAAATCTCCCGATTAATGTCCCAAAGGCTTATCAAGTATTGAAGCAACTCGAGCTAGACCCGCATCCCTTGTGTAAGGAAGAATCTGAGGAGCCCTCAAAGACTCCAAGAAATTTGGATCATTCATTTCCTGGGTATAAAAATCTTTATGTTACCTTTCCTTCCAATCCACCATTTTCGGCGATTTCTCTCCTGCAAAAGACATCAATTTGAGTCAATAATCATCCTTGGCACATAAAATTCAAGATTAAATGGTCATTTTTTGATAAAAAATGGTTTTTCCCTATCCACAACATTGGTGCACCTATTTTAAAAACAGTTGTGACGATCGGTGTGGATGGTTGTGCAAATCACCCTCGGCCGACGTGATCCCATGGCATAAATCGCGCCAACCAAGAGCAATTTTTTCTTCAAAAACCTGCCTAAAAGTCCAAAAAATGGCTAAAAATAGAAATAAATGGAGCTCAGGGCTTCGCAACTGACGGCTCATCGATTGACCTCCCGGATTTCCCACAATCTGCTCCGGAACAATTAGGGAAAAAGTGGGTAAAAATTCTTCACAACGAAGGTAAAATGGTAAATGGAAAAAATATATTTACTTTTCCCCTTTTTATTCATTTTTGCATGAAAATACCAGGTTTTGTAAATATTTTTAACCTATTTTTCCTTAAGGACTCGATAATACACTTTACCTTACTTGTGCAGCAACAGGTGATGGATGTTCGATGATGACGATGAGTCACATTTAAGCTCTTTTCTCGACTCATTAAACTCAGATGAAAATATTGCAGAGTATTTTTCTCTTTTTGACTTGTTAAAGAGAATAAAAATGGGGGGTCCATTTTCAGCTCTTTTCCGACCCTTTAAAAGCGAAAAGATGGTCGAGCCCTTATCGTTTCAAACTCATTAACGGATGTGAAACGTCATGCGCCCAGTATAAGTTTATCCCTTTTTCGGGTTGGGAGGCACTATTTATGAAAAAGGTACTCCTTGACTGAAATGGTCAAGCAGTTCTCTCAAGTATTGTTTTCTACATTTTTGGGCTTGAGGGACACAAATGTACAAAAAGGGACCATGTGGAGTTTTCTTTTACATGTCTTTTTCAAACTCTCTAAACATGAAGAAGATGTCGAGTTACACCTTTATCGGACTCATTAGATTATTAAACGACATTGGATTCGTCATCATGACAAACATGAGCTTCTCCTTCCTAGGGCTTGTTAAACTTACTAAGTCAGATTCATTCGAAGGATGAACTTATAGTGCAAGCATATGCTATCCCCTTCAAGCTTGTGATTAAAAAATAATTGGGATACTCGTCAGAAATGGTGGGCGAAAATTTGGAAATCTTTCTGTCATGTCGACAGCTCACTCTTGAACACGATACTCTTTGCTCCGTGTCGCGTTGGGACAACCTCCTTTGTATCGTTGACCTTCCTGGGTTTGGGCCATTCATTTTTTCCTTCTATCTAATCTCTTCCATGTCGTCACGACCACTGATCCTGGATCCAAAAGCTACCAAAATTCCAGTTGTGTCGCTGATATGTTCAAGAGTTGTCATTCTGCAGCTACACTTACCTTTGATTCTCTGTATCACCCCAAATCATTTTTTCATCCTCTCATCTCGCATCGATGATGTGGGATTCATTATGGCCCTCCCTTGACATGGTCTCTTTCCATTGACTTCAACTCATTATCCAGGAAGTTGACCGAGAGACTCCCTTCCAGTACCTTAGAGCTTGCATGCCCTAATGGCAAGTTCTTCACACTCGACCACAAGTTCACATCATTGGCTTTCGATCGAGTGATTTCACGGATGTTTGACTTCAATTCCTCTATTCACATTTCATGGATTGTGCTGATAGTACCTTGAGGATCATTGTCATTATTGTTGGTTTCTCTCATGCTTGTTAATAGTTTACATCATTGACTGGTAATAAAGTGACTTTCTAGCATGTTCGACGTCAACACATCTATTCGCATGCTAGGATTTGTACTTTGATCGGGTCGTGTTGGAGCACAAGACCCTGGACTCAGATCACAAAAGTCCAGGTTGCAAAGTGGTGTAACATTGTTATGATGATATGCATGTCTCTTCATATGGATTGCTGCGACCAGACCATGAGTTATCATATGTGATCCTTCTCATTATTGGGTGTCTGCAACCATACCGCGGTTTCGTTATGATCCTCTTTGACGGATGGTTGCACCCATACCTAGATCCATTTACATGATCATTCTCTGGATGGTTGTGTCCATGCCACAATTTATGTATCATTTGAAAGATATCTTGATTTATGTATATGTATAGGTACTTTCTTGCAGGTTTTCCGACGACAGACCGGTTCCCCACACTGATTTATAAAGCATTTCATCCCTCACTCCAGCGCGGCCTTCATGCTTTAGGGGGCATCTTTTACACATCATTTTTTCACTGTCCCCATACTCCCCATTCTTTGATCTAGAGGACCTCTACAGTGAACCCCGCATGCTTTGCCTTCATGGATAAACTCCCATTATATCCCTCTTCATGAGCAAATCATTTCCCTTTTGCACCATTTCCCCTTAAACTTATGTTTTGCCCAGTTTACAACACCGACGCTAATGGCCTTTTTCTCCCCCCGCTGATGTGCAAATATTAGCGCTACTCCTCACACCGACCAGAGTGACTGAGTTGTGTTTCAGTTACGCCGATCTTGTTATGGATTTTTTTTTAAATTAGAGTCGAAGCTTCCAACTCTAGAAGCTCCGTAACAGAAGACTGGTAAATGGTTTGGACGGATGGGGTTGAGGATGACAATTTGGGCTCCTTTCCCCTATCATGATGGAACTACCTCAAGGGATAAGTCTCCCATGAGAATTGGATCCATCTCCCATCCATATTTCCTATATAAACCTCCCTTCTTCCCAAGCACAAGCTAGTGTGAATGTTATAGTCACAGTTGATAGTTTTGGCAGAGTTATTGTTGAGTATTGATAGTATTTAGGAGTAAACAAGTAAGCTATTACTAGTTGTAGCTACCTAGTTGTGTGAGCAAGAAGTGTGTTTTGGTTTGGAGTGAAGCCTAAAGGGAAGAGCTTTAAAACTATTGTTGTTTGAAGCCATCTTGGAATGCTAGTAGAGGTGTGTTGGAACCTGATCTTGTCAAAGGAAGACTACAGTGTCAAGACGAATGGTTGTAATATCTCTTTGATATTAATATATGCAATTATCGATTGATTTCCTACATGTTTTGTAATATTACATATCCATGTCTTAATGCTTCTTGACTCGTTAAGTAGGTTGAATTGTAAGTTGTCTATTATTATGTTTGTGTGTTGTTGTTGTTTACTTGTTTCAAGAACTTGAATAAGGAAGCAAGAGATTGTTGGAGTGAGCAAGCGAAGAATTCACCAAACAGGATAAGCGACCAAGAGGTAGGCCCTCTTGATTTATTCTAACCTAAGGAAATCTTCCATAGAATGTATTTGTTGTGGCTAGACCCATTATCAGGCTAGACGAATTCGTTCATGTCCGCACTTATATTTTTACTTCACCACACCATATAGTCTCTCATATCGTAAAGAAGGACACAATGAAGGATATGTGGGATGCAATTGTCAATTTGTACCATAATCCTATAGAAAATAGGAAATTGATTCTCTGAGAAACGTTGAGGAAGATCAAGATGCATAAGGGTGAAGACATGGTTTCCTACCTCACTAGAGTTCGACTTTCTAGGGATGACTTAGTTGTAGTAGGGGATAATCCAATTGATGTCGAGCTAGTGCGAGTAGCCCTGAATGGGTTCTCTAGGTAGTGGGATGTATTTGTCCAAGTTATTAATGGAAGAGGCCAATTTTCGAGTTGGGATCTCCTATCGAGTGATTTCACCTAGGAGGAGCTTAGACCTTAGTGTGGCCTAGTGGAAGTAGTAGTAGCAGTGGAAAAAATCTAAAGTTTTAGAAGGAACTGGAAAATGTAACCCTAGAAGGAAAAGGGAAGGTGAAGAAGGGTTCCAGCAAAGGATCGGGCTCAAAGGAGAAAATAAAAAGAAATACTTGAGTAAGTTCAAGTGTTTTGGTCGTGGTCAACTATGACACTATGTCATCCACTCTCCTAAATAGAAGAAGGGAGAAAAGCAAGGGAAACAACAAAAAACAAATTCAGTGGACATTGAGGATTTATCTTCGAGACTATAAGATGAATTCACTCTCATACCTGACCTCTCTAGCCCTACATCCACATGTGTTTGGTATGTCAACAGTGGAGTGTCAACACATATGAAGAGAGTTAGAGAATATTTTTCTAATTATAAGAAAGAGGAGATGGAATTACATATTCAAATATGAAACAATATTAAGTCTACTACAGTTGGGAGAGGTACCATCAACATTTAGAGGAATTCAAGCAAGAGTGCTTGCATTACAGATGTGCTACATGTTCCAAGTTTAGGCATGAACCTAATTTCATCTTTTGCACTACAAGACTAGGGATATGATGTCTATTTCATGGGGTAGAAGGTGCACATTAAACACCAAAGTTGGAAGAAATTCAAACAGATTGGAGCAAGGAGAAACAAGTTGTACAAGTTGCAGTTTGATTCTCCAAAGGTACTGATTAAGAGCGGCAATATAAATAGAAGAGACATGGGAGAATTATGACATAGGAGGATGGGACACCTACATTATGGAGAACTCGGGTTGCTTATAGAGGGTACATGCTTGGGAAATTTGCAAAAGCAGTATTCTGAAGGAGTGATAGTACAACAAATGGTGTGATTTAGTTGATACACTCATATATTTGTGGACCATTGTCTGCCAGATCTCTTAAGGGGTTATGAGTATTTTGTGACCTTTATCAATGAATTTTATAGGAAAAATTAGATCTATTTCTTGAGGATAAAGGATGAAGTCTTCAGTCACTTCCAAGAGTTTAAGGCACTTGTGGAGAACATGCTAGGAAGAAAGATCGAGGTGTTTCAGATAGACAATGGAGGTGAGTACACATATGAGGCCTTCACGAGATTGTATGTGAAGGAGAGCATCATAAGAGAGTGGATAGGTCCATACAGCCCACAACAAAATGGGGTCACAGAGCAAAATAACTAAATAATAATTAGGGAAGAAAGGGTGATATTATATGGCTAGGATATGCCCAAGTTTCTATGGAAAGAGCATATAATACAACAATCTACATTCAGAATAAGATTCCTCATAGAGCATTGGAGAAGATGACACCAAAATAGGCCTTTACAGGGAAAAACCTAGAGGTTGGATATTTTAGAATCTTTGGAAAATATAGCTTATTATCACATGTCACAATAAAAATGCACCAAATTGGATCAAACTACAAAGAATGGATATTTCATTGGATACAACAAAACATCCAAGGTATACAAGATCTACATTTTTGGTAGCAGGAGGATCATGATGAGATGAGATGTTAAATTTTAGGAGGAGAAATCTTTCCGGAGATCTCGCGATTTGCTAGCTAATAATTAGATTGAGACAACAACAACTCCAAGGGTTGAGCAACAAACATAAGGACAACATAGCACACATACTATTACCAGTACAATCACTAGCTTAGATGCCTGTGGTCCAGTGAAATCACAGCAAACTGAGCAAAAGGGGCAAGATGAGGAGCATGAAGTTCCACGCACCACGAGTGGAAGAAGAAACAAGGAGGTGCTTCAGACATTGAAGGATGCATAGGTGTTCATGAGAGCTCCTATGATGAGCATCAGAGAGTGAAAACAACCAAACAAGTATAAGGTGTTGGTGACATAGGTCATTGATAGAGAGCCTTCTAGCTATCTGGAGGCTACGAAACATTAGGTGTGCTAGGATGCAATGGTGGAGGAGTATAACTCCATCATGTTGAATGATGTATGGGAGGTCATGCCTAGACCAATGAACATGTCAATATTTGGGTCTCAATGGATTTAAAAGATCAAGTATGCTATAGATGGTAGCATGGAGAAATATAAGGCGAGGTTTGTGGCCAAGGGTTATGTGCAAAAGGAAGGCATAAACTACAAGGAGACATTCTCTTTTGTGCCCACATACACTTCTATTAGGGTCATGATCTCATTAGCAACACATATGGGATGGTAGACTTATTAGATGAACGTCAAGATAGCTTTCTTGAACGGGGTGATAGAAGAGGAGGTATTTATGAAACAACTAGAGGGATTTGAGATGCATACACATGTTTTCATGTTGAATAGGGCACTATATAGACTCAATCAAGCTCCCATAACATGGTATGGTCGAATTAACAACTACTTTCAGTAAATGGGCTTCGTGAAGGGTGAGGAAGATTCCAACCTCTACTATTTGATGGTGGGAGGTGGGTCTCTCATTATTTGCTATATGTGGATGATATATCCTTGAAAGGGTCATTACGGCTCCCAAAGGAATGTAAGAGGTACTTGGAAACTGAGTTCAAGATCAAGGACTTGGGACTGATGCATCATTTCCTAGGACTAGAGGTACGGTAGACAAATGGGGAGATATTCCTTAGGCTAGGGAGATATACTATGAAGATCTTGAAGAGATTCAAGATGCACGACTGTAAACCCATATCTATGCCAATGATTACCAATTGGATGAATATAGATGCATCAGAGGGCACAACAATGGACCCAACCTTATATAGGTAGCTCATTAGATATCTTATGTATCTGGTCAACACAAGGCCAAGCATTTGTTTCATGGTAAACACTCTCAGTCAGTTCATGGTAGAGCCGAAGAGAGTACATTGGACGACAATGAGGCATGTATTAAGGTATCTACGATGTACATTAGAGTATGGGTTGAGATATGCTCGAGATTATGGTGTCAGTTTGGCAGGAGATACAACTGTAGATTGGACAGGAAGTTTAGTGGATCAGAAAAGAACCTCAAGATGTTGCTTCAGGATTGGATCAGTGGTTGTCTCTTAGTGTAGCAGGAAGTAGAAGTTTGTGGCACTGAGTTCTGTAGAGGCAGAATACATGGTAGTGAGCATGACCACATGCTAAGCTATTTAGCTTCAAAAGCTGCTAGTGGGATTGTTTACTCAATGGTTGGATTTAACTAGTATCTACCGCAATAATCAAAGTTACGTCGGGATCTTTAATAATCCAATGTTCCATGATAGATTGAAGCATATCAACATGAGGTACCACATCATCATAGATTGTGTACAACATGGATATTTTCAGCTATAGTATGTTCCAACTGATCAACAGGTTGCACGTATTCTCATGAAATCCTTGGAGAAGGAAAATTTTGTTTACTTCAAGGATAAGTTGGGTGTAGTGGAGAACACGTTCCTAAGTTGCTAAGTGGGAGTGTTAGCTTTTTAGTAGTTCAAAAATGTGTTCTAATTTCTATGGTGTCTAAGAGGCTAAGGAAAATAGAAGGACAACTATCTCCAAGGCCCATAAAATGTTTCCAAGGAAAATGCCTTAATTCGATTAATTATCCAGTGATTAAATATTTTCCTAAGTCTAACTTAGGAAAATTGGTTAATTAAGTTAAATTACACTAAATTCAGGGTTTTGTGATTCATATTGTTTCAAAAAATTCTTTTGATAAAAATCAAATTTATAAATCTTGGGTTGACGTCTTCCAAACCACCTAATGTGGTTCATCTTCAGGACTAAGATGGAGAGTATGATATAAG
>APFE031123682.1:64896-89338 GCA_000404065.3 Pinus taeda | reverse complement strand
TAAATAGTCAATAAAAATAAAATGAGAAAGTTAGATTAAAAATATATCAATAAAAGGAAAACAAAGAAAGAAAAGAAATAAGGGAAATAAAAATAAAGACCCCTAATAAGAAAGAATAGGGATCCAACAATTACTAATTTTCTAGCCATTTTCTCTATTCAGAGTATTCAGCTTCTCTTAATCTCAATGGCCTCCCTAAAATTTCAATGATGGAAAGGATAGATCCTAGAAATGACCTGGGCCTCTTTTATACAAATGTGGTGTTTCGTCTTCTCCACATGTTCTGCTAAATCTGAGGAGCGAGTCCAACAATATCTGAGGTCATTTGCATGCTCATGAATCCTTTGATTTATGGAGTGGCCAATTTTCCCAATGTAGGGGGTCCCACAAGAACATGGGATGACATAAACATATTTCATATATTTAGAGTCCATCAGGTATTTGATGGATCTTAGGGAGCTCTGAATGGTGTTTAGGGGCCTAAAGGTGGACAAAATCTTGTATTTCTTAAGGATCTAAGCTACCTTGTCAACGATTCTTTGGATAAAAGGAAGACGAACACTTGAAACCAAATCACCTAGTTCTTTCCTTAACCTTTGACCCTTGCTCGCTTTTAAAAAAGTCATGAGACCATGGTGCTTATTATAGCCATTATTTTTTAATACCTCAAGGAGATGGGTTTTCTCATGATCAAGACAACTTTCATCAGAAACTCTTTAAGCACGAGTAGCCAATGTGTTGAGAACTCCCAATCTTTTCGCAGGAAAATTATGGGAACTAGCATGATGACATTGCTAAGTGTGATTCTTCTTACAATAAACTTGGTTAGAGAAAGAACTATCATCCTTCTTAGAGATAAGAATGTCAAGGAAAGGCAAGCTACCATTGACCTCTTTCTCCATAGTAAATTTAATCTAGAGTCTTCCAGAAAAGTCACTTGATGGGGTCAATATGATCTTACCCATCGATTGTGATTGTATCATGGTCATTGATTCGTCAATGAGAGATTATAAGACAAAATCGATGGGTCACTTGTGTTGAAAAATGTAACTAGTGTCGATCTTCATATTGTAATAAAATGTATTTTTTATCACTTATTATATTCATTAATATTCTTTTATTTTTGGTCAAAGCATGTTCTTCATGCTTATAGAGTCAATTAAGTCAACATGAACTTGTTATGAGTTAAAAGAAATATAGTTGAGTCAGTCCCATTTGGAATTTTTGTAAAGAAAAGAAAAAGAATTTTATTTTGAGTCAACTAGTCAACACAAACCAAGTCGGCCCTCCTTGGACAAGTCAGTCTAAGAGGCAGATATTCAACCCTCTTGGACAACTATATATACAAGTCAACTCGACCTATTAGTAACTCATTCATTTACTCACACATACATCAATTTATGTGCCAAAGACAAGAAGAAAAGGAGTTTAAGTCAAAGGAGAGAGAAAATTCAGGTTTTCAAGTTTGTTTCTGCTCACACGTGTGAATATTATGGGAAAACCTGTGAAATTTAAAAGTCCAAAATTTTTCCTTCACTGTAGGTCCACAATTTCTATGATTTGACTAGATTTCATAAGGTTTGACGAACATTGACTTTAGTTTACTTTGACTTGGTTGGAGGAGACTTGGAAGAGGGTTGACTTGGATCTTTGTGACAGTCTTGGTCTTGGTCTTGGGTCTTGGATATGTCATTTTGATCTTATTATATAAGAGAAGGATTATTTTGGTTTTCCCCCTTGTGGGGTTTTTCCCTAGCTTGCAACCTAATTTCTAGTGTTCTTTGTCTCTTTGTGATCTTTAGGCTTTGAACTTATGTATAATTTCTTGATGAGGAGAACATAAATTAATAAGAATATAACTAACATTCACAAGTAATTATCAAGAAATGGGAATCAAGCCTTAATCTATCTAGCACTTGGTTTCTCAACATGGCATCAAACCTAAGGTGAAGGAAGGAAGCTTGAAGATCACAGTTTATTGGAACTCTTGTTTGAAGACATCTTTATAGTAATTATATTTTCTCTCTCTTTTCAATGGAAAGATACATGAAGGAAGGTCTCAAGGGTCTTAGGTGACTCTTTAAATCCATTGAAGGATACATCACCAAATTCATCTCTAATCTATCCAAGGAGTTTAAGGATGGAAGTCTATACTTGGCACTTACAAGTTCATTTGAAGATGATTGCATGTGGGTAAGCGATAGTGGAGCTTCAAGGCATATGCTAGGTGAACGTGGACATATCAATACCCCATCTATAGGAAGCTCTTCTTACAAAGTCAAACATGGGGACAAGAATAACTATTATGTCAAAGGGATTGAATCTACCTCCATAGGGTTGGAATCTGGTGGGAACATTCATCTCAACAACATCCTCTATGTTCCAAGTTTAAAAAATAATTTTCTTTCTATTTCTTGTTTAGAAGATAAAGGAGACAAGGTATCATTTGTTGATGGAAAAGCAATTGTTTTGGAAAAGGGATATAGTATAGAAAATGCAAGGACAATTGATATTCATGAGGGGAGGTTGTATAAACTTCTAACTCCTCCTCAAACTTTGGTACATTTATACATCAATCCTTGTGAGTTGTGGCATATAACGTATGGTCATCTCCATTACAAAATATTTCCATCCTTAAATTAAATGGTTACAGTTGTTAGACCCCAATTAAAGGAAGAACATGAAGGAGTTTGTAAATGGTGTTCCCTTTGTAAAAATGTGAAGAAACCATTCCCTAGCAATGACACAATATACAAGTAAATATTGGACCTAATCCACTATGATGTTTGTGGACCCATGTCAGAAAAATCACTTGGTGGTCATTAATACTATGTAACATCTATTAGTGATAATTCCAAAAAAAACACATACACACATTGGCTTTGAAAACCTAGTAGGGCAACGAGATCGAAGAGTCAAGAGAGGGTAAGGATGGCTCTGCGACACGAAGGTGAGTACCGTTGACTCGACATGGTTGCAGGTATGTGCAGCAGTTGGAAAACTAGGACGGATCCACGTAGCTTGGGTCTAGGGCTACTGCCATCATCCTAACCCTACTTTAGCACGATTGTTTGGTGTTTTTACTTTGTTACTGAGCCATTTTACCCTCTTCGCTTCGCATCCCCCATTTAGGGTTTGAATCCCTCTCGCTATCACCCTATTATTCCTTAGCAGTTATAGGCAGCTCGTGCTCACGACCGCCCAATAGTAATGGACCTCGATCTTGTTGATTACTCAGAGGACTCGCTGCCAGAGGGAGCTATCTGGTCATCTCCACATTCCTCAAAGGAGGACCGTGTTCTGTTTAGTTGCAACTGAATGAGGCCATCGTCGACTTGCCTCTGATCTTTGAGCCATTCAATTACCTGGTTATCCCGTCGAATGATCCCCTGACCTGGTCGTCCCTCATTACACTACCGACGTCACCATCCTCGTTAGGGTTTGCTACCGGCTGCCTAAACCCTAACCTTCAGGAGCCTTGGGCTGACCCTCCTCATTTTCACTTCTCATGTGAATCCTCTTCCATTTTGATCAACTCATTAGCTCCTTCAGCTTCAGTAACTCCGTCCTCATCCCATTGTCCTGACCCTCATTCAGGAAGCTTCAGAAATATTCTAGCCCTTTCAGATGCCCTCCCATCAGTAGCATCCCCTTGCCCTAAGGCCCCTCCTATTCTTGGGCTCAGCCCTAATCCAAAGGAGACCCCAATTGAGGAAGCAAGACCCCATAAGACGGCTCAGTGCTTAAGATCCAAGGTCGACGACATTTTCCTGCAGTTGGAGGAAGACATTCAATTGGTGGACTCTATGGAAATCACAGATAGGGTCTTGGTCAGAAGGATTCGAGGACGAAACCATACGGTGAAAAGGCTAAAATCTTGGGCTTCTGACCTATGGGGTCATCACCTTATAGACCTTCCCACTGTCCAGACCTTTGTGAGGGGTTGGTTTGCTTTCAGGTTTTCTTGGCCAGACCATACCAACTAGGTTTTATCTTCTTATTGGCATTTTGAACATGCACTAGTTCTCTTGAAGCATTAGTCACCCCTTTTTGATCCTGAATCAGAGCAGATAGGGGTCGGCTCAATCTGGGTCAAGCTGCTGGGGATCCCCCCTCATTTTTGGTTGGAGGAAATTTTCAAGCGTATTGGCAATTCACTTGGCACCTATATGGGATCAGATAAATCCTACCTCACTACTCACAAGATGGCTTATGCTAGAATTTTGGTGCACATGGACACGAGAGGGGGACTGCAGGAATACATTACCATCCAATGGTGAAACTTCACCAAGAAGTAAATTTTGGATTATGATGGCATGCCCTACAAATGCGGACGCTGTCACAAGGTCAGCCATGTGTTTAGGGACTACCCACTGAATACCAAAGGGGGTCAGAGGCCCCGAGAGATTGCTCAGAATAATGACACCCCTCTGGAACCCACCCAACATGTACAGGAGGTCAAATAGCAGCCGTCGAAAGTTGCAGCCAAGGAAATTAAAGAGATGGACCTTGAACCCAAGAAAAAGCGGGGAAAAGCTCCATTTCAGCCACCCTCTCCTCCTCTGATGAGAGCTCAGGCGGCTTTAGGGGACGCTTTCACTGCGGGTATGGTCTTCTCTTCTTCCCCTTTTGCTTTTTCTTTATCTGATATACTTTCATCTACTTTCATGAATACACTTGTCATCTTTCCTCCCCCTTCAGATGTTCCCCCCCTACTCATGGTCCCTCTCACTAGTCTCCCTTCCCCTCTCTGTACCCCCCCCCCCAACAATCCTTCATAAATCAACATTGTCCCATTGCGCCCCCTCCCTCTATTTACCTTTCTCCTCAACCTACCCTCCCGGTGGCCCTTACCTCTTCGTATCCCGTCTCCCCCCCTACACCGACCATCTCTACCCTACGCGCTCTAAGTTTCAATCACAAGGCAAAGATGTGATAGGGTTTGGGGTGGTTCCTTTCCCCTTTCTTCCCAAGCTCCCCCGGGGACGACCCTCCTCTCTAACTAGGGCTAAAAATTAGGCCAGGGAGGAGATTGGCAGAGAAATCCCCTTCCTCCCCCCCACCCCCCCCATGAAGATACTCTCCTTCAATATTCAAGGGATGGCTAGTCATGGCAAAAAACTAGCCTTGAGGCATTTGTTCTCTTTGGAAATTGTTGACATAATCTTCCTCCAAGAAACACTCGGCCCAACTTGTACCATCACCCCTATCCTGGAATCCTGGCTCCCGAACTGGTCTTTCCACTCACTTGATGCTACAAGACGATCTGGGGGGGGTTACCTCGGGCATCTGTACCCGCTCCACCAAACTGTTAAATGTCTAGGGGGCATTGGTTTCCTTGGAGTGGATATCTACTCATCCTCCCTAGAAGCCAGTTTCAAGCTCATTAATGTATATGGCCCCTGCTGTGATAGGGCTGACTTCTAGAGGAAGATGCTATCCTCTTCTATTATGCAATGTGACAATATTATCCTTGGAGGAGACCTAAACTTCTCTTTGGGGTTTGCAGAGTCATGGGGGCTGCAGGCACAAGTGGACTCTCTGTCTGTATTTTTTGAGAATTTGTTAGATAATCACAATCTCATAGATATCCCTTCAGCTAAAATTCAACCCACCTAGAGGAACAATAGAACAAGCAAGGCCAGCCTAGCTAGAAGACTGGATTGTTTTATCATCAAAAAAGCTCTAGCCAATAGAGGCTACCATATCAAACAATGGGTTGGCTCAAGAGGGTTATCAAACCACAAGCCTATCTATCTGGAAATTCAAGATGTTGGGTACATGAAGGAAGTGGGTGATTTATGAAAGGCTCATCCAGTGGACTCAGAGGGCAACATTGCAGAAGGGTTTTCTCGCAACATGCAAGCCCTGAAGTCTATCTCAAAAGAGTGGGCTCAGAGGAGAAGAGAACAGGAGGAGCAATTGCTCAAAACAACAGAGGAGGCTATTGCTTTAATGGAAGAGGGCACGGGAGGAATTATAGATTCCCAGGAACAAAAGGATAAGATGGCCTCTCTACTTCAAAAGAGGACTCAAATCCTGAAGGATAGAGAGGAGAGCTGGAGACTCCGTAGCCTAGCTATATGGATCAGGGAGGGAGACGACAATAACAAATTCTTTCACAAGCATGAAAATGGGAGAAAGGTGATTAATAGCATCTAGGAACTCAAAAATGAACAAGGACTCCCTATAAAAACCTTCAGGGAGATGGCAGACCTGGCAAACTCTCACTTTAGGGGCATATACAAGGAATCTCCTATTGCCACCCTGGCCGAAGTCATGCGCATTGCACAGTATTTTCCCAGATTCATGGATCAAGAGGCAGAGAAAGACCTGACAAAGGAGGTAACCCTTGGAGAGTTGGAAGCAACTCTCAAATGGTTAAAAAAGGACAAGAGTCCTAGACCGGATGGTTGGATAATCCAACTCTACTCTACTTTCTTCGACATTCTAGGGCTGGACCTCTTAAGATTGATAGAAGAAGGTGGTACAAGGGGAAGGATGTGGGAAAGCTTCAATTCCACGTTCATTGCTCTTATCCCCAAATCTGATAACCCCTCCACCTATGACGACTTCAGGCCTATCTCCTTATGCAATTGCATATACAAGATTATTGCAAAAATCATCACCAACTGCCTTAATCCTATCCTGTCTTCACATATCTCCCCTGAATAGTTTGCCTTTTTAAAGAATAGAAAAATCCATGAGGCCATTGGCACGGCTCAGGAACTCCTTCACTCCTTTCAGACCAAAAGCCTTAAAGAAATGATTTTGAAAATTAACCTTTCCAAAGCCTTTGACAGAGTCAATTGGCTCTATATTCGCATCCTATTAACCCATCTAGGGTTACCCTACACTTTCATCAAGTGGATCATGTGCTACATTATAAACGTATCTTATAATGTGCTAATTAATGGCCCTACCTCCCCTTTCTTTCATGCGGAAAGAGGACTAAGGCAGGGTTCCCTCTTTCTCCTCTACTCTTTATACTTATTATGGAGGGCCTCAGTAGAGTTATCGGAGATGACCACAAGCAAGGGTGAATAAGGGGAATCAAAATCACTGAAGCTTGCATCCTCACCCATTTATGATTTGTGGATGATGTGCGTGTCTTCCTTAATGGAGGAATTGGGGACATCACTTCCTTCCATCGCTCTCTGGAAATTTTTTTAAAAGCTATTGGTGTGGTCTTAAACAAGGAAAAAGCCACTATCATTGCTACAGGTTGCTCTCCATATGAGCTACAGTTTTCTCTCTAAATATTTGCATTTGTAGAAGTTACCCTCAAAGAAGGACTGAGGTACCTTGGGTACAGGCTAAAACCTCACGGTTACAAAATTGCAGTTTGGACATGGCTCATTTCAAAAGTCGAGAGGAGACTTAATATATGGTATCACAAATACTTGTCTAGAGCGGGGAGGCTAGTCCTCATTAAGGTCATCCTGGAAGTAACTCTGATTTATTGGATGATGTTGGCTTGGATACCTCGAGGCATTCTAGCTCAACTACAAAACATATGCTGCCGGTTCTTGTGGAAGGGGAAACAGACAGGGAGAATTTTTGCTTGGACAAGCTAGGAGTCTTTAGCTCTACTGAAGTGTTGGGGAGGCTGGGGTATCAAGCGATTGGATACTTTCTCAAAGGCATTGGTAGGAAAGTTTGGATGGTAAATACTCAACAACCATAGTCTATAGACGAAGGTGGTTGTATCCAAGTATATATCCCCCTCAAATATGTATGACTAGATAAGGCAAGATCATAGGAACAATGCCAACATTTCCATTATTTGGAAGGCAGTCATCAGTATCAAGGAACTTCTTCATAATGGTCTGACATGGAGGATCCGGTCTGGATCACAGGTGTAGATAAGCTTAGATCCCTAGGTGGGGTGCGGCAACGCTCACTGGCTATCCGAGGGATTGAGAGCCCACCTCCTAGACCAAGGCATATCAAATATCAGCCATATTGCTGATGAGGTACACTCCTCTCTCTTTCAGTAGGCCTAGAAAATAGTACATGATTTAAATATACCACAATGTTGGCAATAGGAGTGGAGGGATTACAAAAAAATCTTTGACTGAGGCCCATATAAGAATAACTGAGGGAGTTGATGAGATTATTTGGGCATTTGCTAAACACGAAGCATACTCCCCTGAGATAGGATAATAGGTGTTGATGGAGCATCACAAGCCACCATCCTAGGAGCAATGGTGGAATCATTTTTGGAAGTTGTAGGTGGCCCCCCGAATGAAATTACTTATGTGGTCCATCCTCCGAAATAAGGTCCCTACTGGAGCCAACCTGATGAAAAGATCTTTCTCGGGCCCGCTCTGGTGTTATCTTTGCAAGAGTGATAGTGAAGACACAAACCATCTCTTCCTCTATTTCCCCTGCACTCAAGATCTTTGGAATGACCTCCTTAGTTCTCTCGCCTCCTATCAAAGATGGTAGGGTTCAAATTTTGCAAACTCATGGCACCATTGGTGGCAATCAGCTTCTGATAAAGAGAAGAACATCCCTCTCCTCATTTGTTGGGCCATCTGGATTGCTAAAAATCAATCTATCTTCCAACAAAAAGACCCTCACTAGCCCTCCATTTCTTCTAGAATCCTAACCGACTACAGTTCCATACCCAATGAGGGCACCTAGCCGGCCCATAGGAACATTACACCGGAAGTCATCAATATAGCCTAGCCATGGGCTTATTTCGATGGGTCAGCCCAGGCGACAGGCTGTGAAGGGGGTGCAATTCTCCACCTATTTGAATCCCAAACCCTCAGAATTTAAATGGGGTTGGGCAGGGGGACCAACAACTATGTTGAACTCCTTGCATCCAAAAACCTCATACATTATGCATTGATCAAACATTGTCTACATTTACAACTATTCGGTGACTCTCAATTAATATGCAACTGGATTAACAAAAAATCACAATGCAATGCATATTCTCTAAAACATATTCTGGATGAAACCCATAGACTCATTTCAAATTTTGACTCCTTCTCTTGTCGCCACATCTAGAGGGAACGCAACACGGCTGCTGACCACCTATCTAAGGAAGCAGTGCACAGGGACGATGCTTCTTGATTGATTCAAGAGGAACGAGACTACAACTCTTACCAATACTATCACAAGCCATTCATGGAAACTGGAGCATAAAAAATTTTCTTTTTGGATCCGACTCTTAACTAAATAATCATATGTAATTATTCATACAGTTCTTATGTTTTATTTCAGTAATGGTCTCTCTACGAAGAGTACTACAGCATTCTCAAATGCTAAAAAAATTTAACAGTTCCACCCTTGAGGTGGAACAACAATTTCTAGTTTTGGATTGTTACGTACAGCTTATCATATTAATATGCTCTGCATTTACAAAATGTAATTTCTCATTAATAAAGAAATTAAGACTTTTTCCATAGGAAAAAAATGATAATTCCATAAATACTTGGATATATTTCTTGAAGTCTTAAGATGAAGTATTTAAAAGGTTTCAAAAGTTTAAGGAAGATTTGGAGAACATGACAAAAAATAAGATCAAAACTCTGAGATCAGATAATGGAGGGAAATATACATCTAAAAACACTTGTGGCCTTTTGCAAAAAAAATTGGGTTAAGAGGAAGCTAATAGTTCCTTACAATTCTCAACAGAATGGTGTAGCCGAAAGAAATAATCGATCTATTGAAGAATGTGTAAGAGCCATGCTACATGACCAAGACCTTCCAAAATTATTATAGGGTGAAGCCTATATGAAAAAAAATTACATCCAAAATAGAATTCCTCACATAATTCTTGACAACATGACCCTAAAATAAGCATTTACAAGAAAGAAGTCAATTGTCGATCACCTCAAAATTTGGGATGTCTCATTTAAATTCATATTCCCTAGGACAAAAGGAAGAAATTGGACCCGACATTCATGAAAGGACTCTTTGTTGGTTATATCACCTCATCCAAAGCATATAGAAACTACATGAAGGAAGAACGTTGTATTGAAGTAAGCAAATATGTTAGATTTGATGAAATCATTGCATATAAGAAATCTAAGGAAAACAGCATTAACTCTAATGAAGAAGAAGGACTTATCTTTCCCAATTAATAGAGTCCAAGGCAAGACAATCATCCAGAACCTACGATCAATCATCATTAAGAACCAGAGGGGCCAAGAAAACTTGTACAACCTTTCATCATTCCATAAAATTGAGAAAGACCAAATTGGTTAAGATAAACTCTATAGGAAGCCTAAGGACATGCAGCAACAAAGGGAACATTTAGAGAAAGCAAAAAACCCAATAAATGTTCAGGTTATGCAGCATACATGACCAAAATAGTTGAAGCAAAACCTACCTCTTATGAAAAGGCAGTTAAACATCAAGCATGGAAGAATGCAATTTTATAGGAATACCAACCAATAATGAAGAATGATGTTTGGGAAATTGTTCCTAGACCAAGGGATAAATCAGTTGTAACTTCCAAGTGGGTGTACAAAATCAAGCATGCCACTGATGGAAGTATAGACAAATATAAGGCAAGATTTTTGGTTAGAGGATTCTCTCAACAAGAAGGAATTGATTATGAGGAAATGTTTGCTCCAAAATCCAGGTACACAAAAATTATATCTCTCGTCTCTATTGTAGCTACTATGGGATGGAAAATGCATCAAATGGAAATAAAGACAACTTTTATGAATGCTTGATGAAGAAGTCTACATTGAACAACCTCAAGTATTTTAAGTGCATGGAAAAGAAACTCATGTTTGCAGGTTAAAGAAGGCTTTATATGGCTTAAAACAAGCCCATAGAGCATGGTATGCCAAAATGGATGCTTATCTATTAAGACTTGGTTTCATCAAAACTACTGCATATCCAAATCTCTAAATCAAGGTAGTAAAGAATGAGTTTGTGATCATATTACTTTATGTGGATGACTTACTAATAATAGTTATGGAGCATCATATTCATCAATGCAAGAAGGAACTAGCAACTAAATTTGATAGGAAATATCTTGGACTAATGCACTATTACTTGGGACTCAAAGTTTGGCATAAACCTAGTGAGATTTATCTTGGTCAAGGAAAATATGTGATCAAGTTTCTATAAAAATTTGGAATGATGGATAGTAAACCTATGAAAAAACATATGGTCACCAATTTGAATAAGTTAAGGAGTTCAGACTCAATTTTTGTTGATCCAACATCTTACTAACAACTTATTGGTTATGTGATGTACCTCATGAACACTCGGCCATATATATGTTTTGCAATGAACACTCTTATCCATATTCAGATGGAGCCTAGACATTATCATTGGATAGAAGCTAAACACATACTAAGATATATCCAAGGGACCATACATCGTTTTTCGAGATACATTGTAGGAAATGAGATTCAGTTATTGGGATACACAAATTCATATTGGGTAGGTAGTGATGTAGATGGAAAAGTACTATAGGTGGTTTCTTTTGTTTGGAATCTATTATGGTTTCATGGATAAGAAGAAAACAAGACTCAGTTTCATTGAGTATTGTTCAAGTTGAATACAAAGAAGCCAGTGAAGTTAGTCGAGAAGCAGTTTGGATCTTGAAGTTATGTGTTGATATGTTTGAAGGACATTTGGATTCTACCATCATATGTTGTGACAACTAGAGATGCATAAAGTTGATAGAGAACCTAGTTTTTCGTGCCAAGATGAAGCACATTAATATAAAATATCACTAAATTCAAAGCATGGTGCAGGATGGGGTCATGAAGCTACAATACATCTCCAAGGATAAACAGGTAGTAGACATATTGACGAAGTCTCTTCCTAATAGGAAGCATGAGTATTTGCAAGACAAGCTTGGGCTTGTGGATATGTCCTCCCTATTTGAGAGTGAGTGAGGGTTGACATTGTGTTCTCCATGTGTCATGTACTATGGCTAGGACTAATAGTTGTAATCCTAGTAAAGAACACTGGTATGGAGAATGGTGGATTGGATAAGCATAAGGAATGTACATTCTTGAGTCATGTATTGTGATTGACTAGGATTAGCATCCTAAGTTGGATACATGGACTTGGTAAAGAATGGTCCAAGGGATGTACTTTTCCTTAGATTAGGAAATGGACCTATGAGGTCATACCTTAGGAACACCCGGGTGGGGTGTGTACCTAAGAAGCGATGTATTCCAAATTTATGCTTCCCAACATTGTGCTCTGATCTAGTAGAGAGATAGAGCTTCTTAGTCAAGACCCTGCTAATTTGAAAATGTTGGCTATGATGATATAAATCATCATTGATGCTTATCAATCCAGATCCTTTCTTATATGCATATTTCAACTTGAGAGTATCATGTTGTGTCATTATGAATACCTCCCTAGTTAAGAGGGAATGTTGAAAAATGTAACTAGTGTCAATCTTCATAATGTAATAAAATGTAACTTTTATCATTTATTATATTCATTCTTATTATTTTACTTTTGGTCAAAGCATGTTCTTCATGCTTATAGAGTTAATTGAGTCAAAAATAATTTATTATAAGTCAAAAGAAATGTATTTGTGTTGAGTCCCATTTGGAATTTTTGTAAAGAAAAGAAAATGAATTTTGTTTTGAGTCAAATAGTCAACACAAGATCAAGTTGGCTCTCCTTGGACAATTCGGCCTAAGAGGCGACTATTTGACCCTCTTGGATAACTATATATACAATTTAACTCGACCTCTTGGTAGCTCATTCATTCACTCATACATCACATTGATTTCTATGCCAAAGACAAGAAGAAAAGGAAGCAAAGTCAAAGGAGAGAGAAAGAAGTCAGAGAGAGAAAATTTTGGTTTTCTAGCTTGTTTTTACTCACACATGCAAAGATTTTGAGGCAACTTTGTGAAAATTACAGGTCTGAAATTTCTGTGATTTAACCAAATTTCGTAAGGTGTTACCAACTTTGACTTGGTTGGAGGAGTGTTGACTTGGATATTTGTGGTAGACTTAGTCTTGGTCTTGAGTCTTATATATCTCATTTTGATCTTATCCTATAAGGGAAGGATTATTTGGTTTTTCCCCTTGTGGCATTTTTCCCTGGCTTGGAGCCTAATTTCTGGTGTTCTTTGTCTCTTTGTGATTTTTATGCTTTGAAGTTTTGTATAATTGTTTGATGAAGAAAACATAAATTAATAAGAAGATAGCTAAATTTCATACGTAATTATCAAGAAGGAGGAATCAAGCCTTAATATATCCAGCACTTGGTTTTTCAACAACTTGAAGGCATCACAAGGAGTTTGAATCACCCACTAGTTGTAGAGGTAGAAAGGATATGGTTTGAGTAAGGGTGACGCTGGCTAAAGGGCTTCAGTAGAGAAGATTAGGGAGAAATATTATGGAGGAAATTTCTTAGCTAGGGGTGATAATATGGGGTATACCTAGGGGGGATCATATGGTATAGTGGGAGGTACCCAAGGAAGTAATGTAATGTAAGGATAATAAATAAATGCGCCATGGTTAATAAAAAAAGTCATTAACCCACATAATGTAAGGGACCACAAGTAGTTGGGGAATAAAGTGATAAGCCCATTGTATTAGATGTATGGTAATTGGAGACCCATGGAAATTACCCATGGTATTGTATGTATGAAGCCAATATAGAGGCTAGAGACTCTCCATTGAACGATGTCGAGTATTGTTTTGTATTGACAAGCATTAGCTTGTGGGGTGATCTCCTTCTTTAAGGAGTGATTGTATGATGTTATAATACCTCAAGGGTTTTGATTAATAAAATATTTTTGTTCTATCATCTCTTGTTTGATTTCTTTGGCATATTTTACATTTTAATATATTTTCAGGTAATATCTAGTACAAGTGGGATCAAAGCACTTTCTTGGGCAAAGAAGAGGAGATTTTTTTCAGGAATTTTTTGGGCAGAAAGTTTGCAGATAAAATATAAAAAATTTAGTGAAAAATTTTAAAAAACAAATATCATATCCGGTTTCTTTTGGCATAAATTTTTATGACGAAAATACATGGACAGTCGTGCTCCAGTAAATTTTTGCAATTTTGTGGAGAATTTTGAGAAAATAATTTCATATATGATATCCTATTGAAAATAATCCAAAATAATAATAATAATAATAATATAATAATAATAATAATAATAATTAGTCGAATCGAAGGTCAAATGATGGAGATATCGCTGATTTAAAATAAGCTATTTTTTTCAAAAAAAATTATGACGGTGAGATAGTTGCAATGCGAATCTGAGTTTCCAAAGCTTCCAGATAGACATTTCAATCACAAGGGAAGATGAAGAATGATCATTCCATTTATGAAAATATGCTATAATAAAGATTCTGAGCCATATTATCCGAGTTGTGGCCACTTTAAATTTTCGCCAAAGCAAATGATTTTCTTCAAAACCCTTAATCTATTTTTAAGGGTTCTAACAAGATGTTTTTTACAAGAAAATATAATTTTCCTACTATTAAAGAATTCCTAACAAATCATACGTTAACATGGCAGACAATTTGGAAAAATATAGCTTGCCTTTCTTTTAAATATGAGGGGGCCATATGGTGGGACTCACTTGACAAAAATAAGTTTATAAGTATTCCTGATGAAGAATTTGAAAAAGTCATTTTGGAAAAATGGTCTCATGCTAGAAAACACGATAATGAGAAACATAAGGGGTCGTTTTCCATTGGTATCTCCTTATTGCAGATTCATGAAAGTATTTAGAAAGAGAATATAATTGTGTCTATCCATCCTAGTTGCAAGAATAGTTGTATTAATGTTCATTTGGCTAAAAGATTGCAAGTCCTAACAAAACAAATGGAGCACACACAGGTTGATAATGAGGAGGTGCAAGTTTATAAATATTTGAAGATTTCTCTGGATAAGTATATGTTGCAATCTGATTTTCATGTTTTAGATATGGATGATATGGATATTGTTTTGGGATACAATTGGATGGAATCCGTGGATACTATCAATATTAATGCACAGAAGATATTCCTGAAGTTATGGCATAAAATGAAGAAAATTGCACTATAGGATATTTCCATCAGTAAACAGGTAGAGTCCAAGGAGGACCACACAATGAACTCTACAAGTACCGTAAACATCAGATGAGGAATCGATGGTGAATGTGATAATGGAAGACAAGAAACATGAGAAGGTATCGCAAAAGGAATTAATACCACTCAGGATTCATCAAGTGCCAAATTGAAGAAAGATAGTCCATCAATTAACACTTCAACATATCACCACCCACACCACCCTCACCACCCAAAAAGACAACAACCAGCAAGGTGGGAAATATTTAGCAACAAAGACAACAACCCTTGGATGACACACAAAGAGACGAGGCGATCCACCTACAACACATCAACACAGAGGAACCACCAGAAACAATGTCCATCTCAAGTGAGTGAGGCATCAACTAGATCGAGTAATCACCTTTCTCTTGGATGGATAGATGCACATTCATGGTACCAGTGGAGTAATCTTTTGAGTAGATCTTATTATTTGTGTTCTTCGCATTTTTCGAGGACAAAACATGTTTAAGGGGGGTGGAATTTAGCATACCTAGGGGGGATAATAAGGGGTATACCTAGGGGGGATCATATGGGTACAATGGGAGGTACCCAAGGAAGTAATGTAATGTAAAGATAATAAATAAATGGGCCATGGTTAATAAATAAAGTGGTTAACCCACATAATGTAAGGGACCACAACCAGTTAGGGAATAAAGTGATGAGCCCATTGTATTGGATGTATGGTAATTGGATGCCCATGCAAGTTACCCATGGTATTGTATGTATGAAGCCTGTATAGAGGCTAGAGAATTTCCATTGAAGGATGTCAAGTATTGTTTTGTATTAACAAGCATTAGTTTGTGGAGTGATCACCTTCCTTAAGGAGTGATTGTATGGTGTTACCCTACCTCAAGGATTTTGATTAATAAAATATTTATGTTCTATCATCTCGTGTTTGATTTCTTGGGTATATTTTCCATTTTAATATATTTGCAGGTCAGATCTATTACACTTTCCAGTGAAAAGAAGGAGGTTGATTTCATCAACAAAAGAAGAGGTCGAGTTTAGTAGTGCCAATAGCCAACTATCTAGTGCGAGTGAAAGGGACGATCATTTCAATTTCTAGTTTCCAGAGCTATCACTTGGAGGTAATGCAAGTTCATCAAATGAGTTATTGGAGACAGATTTGCTTGCAAGATAAATTTCTCAGAGGCAGTATGAATTTTGGAGCAACCAACGCAAATTTGCAAGAAGCCAGTGTGAATTGCATAGAGAGGTTGAATACATCTGTAGAGTGAGACTTTGTGGTTTCTATATTTTTTTTGTGAAGAGAAAAATATTTGTCGAAGCTTTTCCAGTGAGAGGCAAGAAAATTGTAATTCTCAATTTTTGTTGAAGAATAATAATAAAACCCTCATCTACAAAATTGGTTTTTATGACATTGGAGTTTTTCCAAGGATAATTTTTCCAAAATATTGGTGCCAATTATTTTGTGTGTGCATGTTATTTATCAGTTCCTGTTATTATTTGTGAAAGTTTCAGTAGTGATTTACTCATTATTTCCATTGTTTAATTTATGAAAACAAATAATCTGCATAGATAAAATAATAAATTATAGTTGTTGCAATTAAGGAAATTTCACAAAAAATATTGTAAAGACAGAGCATGAGATCCAAGTTTATTATTGTATTTCGAATACTATTGTTTACAAATATAATTTAATTCTTTTATGACAGATTTATGCCAATAATTCCATGTTGTAGCACTATTGTTAAATATGTGAATTTTTGTTTATTTGATCAACTATTTAATCTTATAATTACATAGATATGTTTTTTATCTATCAATTATCTCTTGCATTAAAATGAATTTCTAAAACTATTTACTCATAAATTTGCCATCATAAATCGATTTAACAATCTTTAAAATTGTTTGAACTATTTTTGTGTTTTAGTGGCTCATATTTTATCTTTCTAATCTCTAAATAGAGCATGTTTTGCACTAATAATATCCATTGTTAGAACTACTTCAATAGCTTGGTATTGATCAAAAAACGCATGTTAAATCCCCATTATATTCAATCTTTTCACTTGGTATTTAGGAGCTATCTCCTAGGTATTAGGTTAGAGTAGTTTTCTTTGTTTTTCCACACTATATTTAGATTTAGATTTAGATTAATTTATTGCATTTTTAGAAGTCTCCTTTTGTAGGGGCGACTGCATTGGTGGCTTGGTTGAGCCCTTATATCAGCTTAAGGACTACTTTCTTGCAAGCATGCAACAATAGGCTAAGTCTAATATATCTGCTTATTGATAGTAGGCTAGAAATATCATAAGTCAACAAGGAGAGTGAGAGATATTAGACCCATTTGAACCAATCAGAATCACAATCCCAAAGATATAAAGGCCTAATTGGGGTCTTGATCGAGTGATCTCCCAAATGTTGATTATGGTCATCTTTGGCCATCAACTCCTACCTCTTCAAGTGATCCTCTTGAATGTTTTGAAGATAATAAAGTGGTTCCTTCGACTACCACTCTCTTGTTCAAGCTTTTTTTAAGTAGACACATTAAGATTGGTATGGGAAAATTGAAACTTATTTTTTGAATAATGGTTTCAAATTGTGTATATCTAATATGAATTTGAATGTAAATAACTTTAGTGATGAATTCCTCATTTTTGTATGATATTTAGATGATCTTATAATTATTGGCAGAAATCTTGTATTTATACATGAATTGAAGAATAATCTTAAGAATCAATTTGAAATGACAGATTTAGGCATATTGCACTATTCTCTAGGTCTTAAAATTTAGCATATGTCTAATGGTAAATTTCTTGAGTATGCAAGAAATTTACTTTCTCGGTTCCATTTGAGTGATTTTAAGCCTTTACATCCATTCTATTCCAGTGTAGAATTAATTATTGATGGTACAACTCCTCTTGTTGATGTTACTCTTTTCCATTAGCTTGTAGGTAGTTTGATAAATTTGACACACTATAGGTCTAATATTTCCGGTGTTGTTAGGATGGTCTCAAGGTTTATCCAAAGCCTCATGAAAGTCATTGGTGAGAAACAAAGAGAATTCTTAGAGATTTACAGAGAACAATGAATTATGGCACTTTTTATTTGAATAGGGCAACAATTTCTCTTCTTGTTTATACAAATTATGATTGGGCAGGTGACGATTTAGATAGATAATATACTATAAGGTACATATTTCAGCTTGGTTAAGGACCAATTTCATGGTCCAGTAAAAATTTGAGAACACTTTGTCTTTCTTCTTGGGAGGAAGAGTAGAGATAAACTAAGGAGGTAACTAAAGAAGAAATTTGGTTATAAGATGGTCTTACTGTTGGGCAATTTATTTGCTTAAATTGCCTCATTAAATTATCAACCAGGGAAACTCGTAAGCTTGTGATGGTGCCAACAATATATATGCAGGAGTAGGCAACTAACTCTATGTCTAGCTAAATTATTTACGATTCAATATAATATGCAAGGGAAGAGGCTCCTAACTAAGGAGGTCCTGGTTGTCCTTCCCTACAGTATCATAGAGAAATCATTTATTACATAAAAATAGAAACTTGAAATGAAGACAAGAGAATGAATTTAATTGTTGTTCAGATTCAAAGAGAGAGAAATACTAACTTAGTCTCTTGATTGTCCTCTCATGTACTAATCCAAACTAAACTAAGATTCATCCATAAGCATAAGAAATGAAATAACTTGAAACTTAAAAGCAAAAGAATGAATTTCAATTATCATGCAAATCAAAATAGAGAGAGAGCCTAACTTAGACCCTTGGTTATCCTCTCATATGCTGATAAGATTCTAATTTAAAACTCATTCATCAATCACAAACAAATCCTCAAACATCAAACATCTCAGCAATTAAATGAAATAAGATCTAATATGAAATAACATGTTCCTTTGATCCTTCTAGAGTGAGCTCAATTCTCCTAAGAACAAAGTGACAAGCTATTCCATATACTACATTAAGGCAAATTATATCTAAAACTACATAATGGAAATATATGTACAACTTATATCTAAAACTACATAATGAAAATATATGTAAAATGAAGCTTTATTCTATTCCATCATAAGTTGGATACAATGCTCCAAGAGTCCTCTCCTTTGGCATGGAGGAGGTACTCCTATTTATACAATGAGATGAGATAACAAACTCATAAGGATGATCCACTAATCTCTCCTTTAGTTCCATACATTTCTCAACCATCTAGACACATAACCCTATCCTCCATGATCTTCTCCATGAGGTCCATGATTTTCTCCATGAGATCATGATCTTTTCCATGAGGCTTATCTTAGCAAATTCGAATTTGATCATTCAAGGCCACATAAAGATGCCTTGGAAGCTTCCTTGGAACCTACACATGTCACAAAAGCAACCCACTTTCCATATATAAAATAAAGTATATTATTTTCTAATATTTAATCAAGAATTTCTCTCAAAAATGCTTAAAAATAAACAATATTTGGAAAATATAAATGAGACCCATTAATGGTGAATAGTAGGGAAAATGGAGTGACAAGGTGGTGAATAGTGAGCGATATAATGGAAGCATAGGTGAAAAATGTATGGTAATGAGTGACATTTTTGGAGCCCAACATACTCCCCAACTGAAGCTCTTGCATGTCCTCATGCAAGCTACTACAATGACTTATTTAAGTTGATTCTTAAATGAGCTTCTTTTTACAAGATGTTTGGTTCTTGTGTAACAAAAATCTTTCAATCATGGACTTCCTTTTAACTTTGCACGTCTTTAGATAACTTTTATTTGTTTGCAAAGCATTTACATATTTTAATGATTGGTTCTTGTGTTACAATCATTATTTGCTTTGATGTCTTTTTAATGATTGGTTCTTGTGTTACAATCATTATTACTTTGTTGAGATCTCTTTTTAATGATTGGTTCTTGTGTTTACAATCATTATTTACTTTGTTGAGATCAATCATATGCTCATCACTTTGTAGAAGTTTTTATTGTGGGAAGACTATGTGGGTTAAGATGTAATATGAATGAGGGAAAAAAATGAAGTGTGAAATTCCCCCCCTCCCCAACTGATGGTTTTTGGCAATTTTTAATGAGAAAGGAAATAGTGAAATAGTGGAATATTTTCCAAATATCATCATTTTAGCATCTAAAAAGAATTTCAAGATTAAAGGTTAGAAAAAATCATACCTTACTTACCTAAGGAAGTGGATGAATCATGCATGTTCAGCTGCCACAATTCTGATCTGAAGCTTCTTCTTCAAGTGGTGGATGAAAGATGGATCTATATTGTCGTATTGGCTGCTGGATCCTCTGCTACTAGATGATGAATCTGAGGAGTCTGCTGAACATGGCTGAAAGTCGTATCTGCTGCTGGATCCTCTGCTGCTGGATGATGAGTCTACTGAATATGGCTGAAAATCTATAAGGCTTGGAAGGTATACAAAATATATAAGTTAAATTTCCCCCTCAGCCTTATTTATTGACTTGTCCTCAAGTGATGACAAACTAAAAAAAACAATGAAAGGAAATTGGATTCATCTGCTACAAAATATGGGTCTTCAAGTCTTCAACGCTCGATGGCACAAATCTTACTATGTGATTAAATGTGTCGATGTCGAACATAGCAAGAAGTTGTTGACTTAGTGGTCGTTAATGAATGCCCCTAGCCAACATAAGAGCTCCCACCATTGATTCCAATGGGAGTCAGGATGCCTAACACATCTTTGTAGGTACGAATAAATTTGTCGTGGTCGAGTCACCTACAAGATCCAACGAACAAGGGATATTAATGTACTCCCATTTTTCATTGGCAAGAGTACTTTCCATTAAGGCATGCAAGCCTCTAGGTGTTCTTTCAATAATACTTAGACTCTAGAACTTTGACTCAAGCAGGGTTTTATTGGTGGAAATGAAGGGGAATCGTAATGACATGAAAAATGACAATAAGATTGTAACGAATGTATGTAAGGAATTGCATGGTATATGAATAAGAACTCTTGCTGTGAAAAATGGACATGGAAATGTCATGCTTACAATTGGTGGAATTCAAAATCTTTTTCAGAATGGGAGGTGGAAGGTAGTGGTTGTGGAGATGGATTTGTCTTCAGAATTTTTCATGAATTTAGTCTTTGGAAGACTAATTGTCGTCACAATGCAATCTCCTTAATGATCACTTTGTTATCCTGTAACCTGTAAAAAAAACTTGGCAGAAAGAAAACATAAGTTTGTTCAAGAAGAATTGTGCATTTCCTTCTTGATTCTTACGCAAAAATTTCATACCAAATAAAACAGATTTAAGAAAAGTCAAAGTGTTGAAAGTAACTCAATTCATGATATCAATTTCTATCCATTTTTAAAAACAACCATGAAAAATAATACTCCATGTTTGTGTCAGATAACTCATGAAATGTACTTGGCAAGAAGATGGACATTTGAATTATCTGTTGTGTTCTGCATATTAGTGCATCATAAAGCATACAACAGAAAGATGTGTTGAGTTAATGCCAATTTGAAGCTATCGAAAGAAGAATCCTCCAATGTTTGATAAATCGATTTTTGAAATTTGTTTCCAAGTATTCCATTTTTTTTATTTTCAAAGCTGTGTGAATTTTGTGAATTTTTTTTTTTAAACAACAAATTTTAAAAAGAAAATATTAAAATAAATGAAAAACGATAATTTTTTTTTTAGATGTTTGATTTTTATTTATTCTTTAATTTTTTTATAAAAATAATCTTTTTTTTAAACACAAAATTAAAAAAACATAAAAAAAATAATCTTAATTTAAGTTGAAACTTCCTTCTTCTTCTTCTTCTTTTCTTTTCTTTTCTTTTTTTCTTTCTTTTTTTTTTTTTTTTTTTTTTTTTTTTTTTTTTTTTATAAAATCAACAAAATTTTATAAAACTAATAATGAAAAAAACTATCACTAAAAAGTTAGTTGTTTTTTTTTTTTGGAAATTAAAATAAAAATAAGAAAATCCTTTTTTTTTTTTTAAAATAAAAATAAAATTATTTTGTGTTGTTGATTTTTATTAGTCCAAATATTAAATAAATCAACACACACAAAATATTTTCTATTTTTATTTAAATAAAAAAAACAAACACACAGAATATGTTTTTATTTTTATTTAAATAACAAATAAAAAACAATTGTTTTTAATTTATTATTTATGTTGATTTTTTTTATATATGTTAGTTATAAAAAAAAAAAAACAAAAAACAAAAAAACAACGAACCGTAAGCGAAAATCGCACCAAGCTCACCACTGCCGGCAGTAATGATGGATCTGAACATGTTATTGTCTTGAGCGTTGTCTTCATATGTGTCCTTGATCTAGGAGGATCCCTACGCACCCGATACAATCAGAGAAAGCCAAGATTGTCTTTCAAAACAGATTTGGAAGTTTCTTCTTCCATAAGAAGGTAGCCTGTAATTGCTGTAGTTAAGGCTCCATAATCTTCTTTAAGCAACAACTCGTGCTTTAAATGTTCTAATGTAGATGTTGCAGAGTCTTGCCTCTTGTGTTGTTGGATAAGTTGCCGAGAATTCAATCTCCATGAGATGGGGCAGTGAGATAGCACTCAGACACCTTTCATTGAACTCCTCATCAGCATATATATTAAGTGAAACTAAATAATCTGCCTGCTTTCGTGTACTCTTAGTCCCACTGGCCAACAACAGTGAACTACTGGAAGAAAGATGAGACAAAGATGAATGGCTACGCTGAACCATATTCTGCTTCAGTTCACTAGGCAATCCACTAGATTGCTGCAATGGACCAGATGCAGGTGCAGGATCTTCGCTAATGTTTAGTGTAGATGAATTAATTGCAAAGTTTTCATGAAAGACTTTGTGATATAGCAAAAGAAGATGTTGCTCCAAGCGTGCTACTTCTGACTCTAGTAGTGCAATTTCCTGAATCGTTTCTTCGGTCTGCTTAGGAATATGATTCCCACAAGTTGAACTGCAGAAGGTTGAGGCTCGGCCCAGGGCATTTTCCAAAGCCTCCCGCACTGCCAACTGATCATGCAGCTTTTGTTCCAACTGGGCAACATTTTGCTTCAGCTTAGTTTGGCAGTCTTTCTGAGAAAAATGAATTTTCACTCATGTCCAACCTGTTTTCAAATTATGAAGTATTCAAGGTGACATATCCCAATTATCTAATAACGTCTCACGATCAAGAGAAATCCGCGAACCCAACAACTATCGCATCCATAGACTTCTGTTCATCCTTCTTGGCTTCTTGATCCTCTGTATCCCTCGTCATGCTTTCAAAATCCCCTTCACTTTCCACTTGCAATGCTCAATCTGTACACTCAATGCATTTATTTCTTATTACAGAAACTACCCAACTCTTGGCCGCAGCAATTGGGGAATTGTAGGACTGACACAATACATGTATGCTCTGACTCCCTTAGAATCCAACTTTGACAAATTCTAGTAAACTCCTTCTGTTTACAGCTCGAGCACAGCTCAACTAAAGGTAAAAAGTATGCAAGGCCTCAAGAGAGAACAAGGAGATCAAGTTTGAAGATTGGATCCGAAATATCAGCCTATCATATCTGTAACCTCTATTCCTATGTGTCCACATGGCTCTGTGGGAAGGAAAGTTGGTCAAGGTATTTGGGTGAAATAGATTTGAACAGATTAAAATAGAAAGATGAAACAAAGTTCCAGGGATTGGCGGATTTTTTCGATGTGGATGCGGCGGTTTCGCAAAATTGTTATTCCCAATGCAAATTTACAGGATAGAGAGCCTTCCAAGCGCAAAGAAATTAACAGTAATTCCGTCACCAGAAGCAACGAGCAACCAACGCATTTCTATCTTGTAACTGGACTTAAAGTCGATGTGTATGCTGGTCAGCTGCCAGTTTGGTTGAACTTTCCTTTGAGCAAGAACTGATCCAGCTGCTCCACGCCTGACTCAGTGCTGAGATTGGAGAATGAGACAGTCATTCTTGATCTATTCTATGCAGAGAAAGGATTTACTATTGCGCTTGCACCCTCAGCCTCTGCCTCTGACTCTAATTCCGCTTCCGCCGATTAGACAGAGAATTATGAGCAGAGGGTTTGGTGTGCCCTATGGAGATTTCTTATATCCTTCTCCATAACATGCTTGAATTCTCCACCAAATCCTAGCCAAACAAGAAGATGAAATCGGGTTTGTGTCCAAGCAAATATCCATGGGATGGCACGGAGTGACTCAATTCCTCCACTTGGCTTCCTTTTTTTAGGGGCGGCTCCCAATGTTCATTCGACCATACTCCAATTCTGGTGTTGCAGAATGAAAATATTCAATGAATCTTGGTTTCTGGAAAACAATTGATCTGTACTCCTTTGTAGAAACAACAACCATTTCATCCATCAGTGCACGCCACTCTGGATTTGGTGCAATTGGAGGCCGCATTCCATGCTCCAGA